>JAMXBC010000050.1:0-27500 GCA_024138005.1 Lumnitzera racemosa
TTACGATCTGCTTTTGGGGGCTTTGCCCTTTCCGTATACGCAAATCCTAATTAAGAAACTGAATTTATTCCCGATATGAGAAAATTTTAACTTTTTTATACAATTACTTAAAATTAAATTTTTTTTTTCAGATTTATTAATTCTGTTTTCTATTATTATATTATCAAATTTTAAACCTAATTTTTTTTAAAATATTCCTAATTTTATATAATTAAAAAATAATGCCTTCATTACTTATACTTGACACCCAAAGGCTATGATTAGGCTTCCATATTAGAGATTATAAACTCTAAAACATCTAATTACTATCTAAATTAGTAATTATTTTACTTAATCATTTAATTAACCCAAAATTACCCAATTTTTCCATCATTTTAGGGCTAAAAATTAACTTAAATTTTTTAAAAAATTAATTTTAAAAAAATTTTTTATAGCACTGTTCTATATTCCATAAGCATTTCAAAAAAAAATTTTTTGAGCTCCAAACTACACTCCCTAAACCTATTTATTTTTAATTCTAATCATGCTCGTTTTTGTTTTAATTTTGTTAAAACCCTATATTTTCAAACATGATTAAACTAAATCACTATTTTTCCCCCTAAATCTCCATACAATAAAACCCAAAATAATTTTTTTTCATAATTTTTTGGGTAAAATAACAAATTTTAGGAAATTATAAAAAACCCAGAACAGATTAGAAACTCACCCATTTTTTGGGTTTTTGGTTTTCCCAACACTGGTCCGGTGTGTGGGCCGATCCGGGCGAGGGGTTTTTAGCGTAGGGTGGTGGTGGTAGCTCGATCCCAAATGGTGATAGTGTGGGGTTTGGCTCACTAGCCTTAACTGCAAAATTTTTCCCCTTTTTTTTTTTCTCTAGTTTTTTCTCTAGAATTTTCGGGCTTTCTATTTTTCTCTAATCCTAACAAACCAAAGGAGTTCTCAAATTTTTTTTTTTTCCTTTTTTAAATTGACGTTTTTGGTAATTAATAGTATTAATTAGCATGACATTGCTCCTTTCCCCTTAATTTTTTACTTTTGTGTTGCTTAATTCAAATTTGGGGAAAATTTTTTTATTCTTTTGTTTTTGACTTGCCACACCAAATTTGTATCATTCCTTATCCTTCTGATTTTTCTCAATTAATTTAATAATTTTCTTTAATAATTTACTAAGTTTTTTCCCAATTTAAAAAAAATTTCGCGTATTTTTCCCTACACGAAAATACATATAAGGTACATGTGAATATTCTTAATTATTTTTTTTGGTCATTCTATTTTTTTTTAGTATACATATAACTACTATAATAACTTATTAGTTATTAGATTACATTTTTCCCGCCTTTTTGATGATTAACAATTATTATACTTAAAATTTGAAAATTTTGTAATCTCCTATATTATTACTTATTTTCTTAAATTCAATTTTTACGGGGCCCCTTTTTTTACTAATTTTTTCCTCTCCATATTTTTTAAATTTTCGGATTTAATCGGTTCTTTTAACTCATCACCCAAAACCCTTTGGGTTTTCTAAATTCAATCCTACAGCCCTTTTAGCTTAACTTTGGGGCCCCTTTCCCATTTACCAACTGAAATGGGTTTTTAAATTTACATGCCTCTAAGCCTTAAACTTCCTAATCCAATGGAAAAGACTCATCCAGTCATACTTATCTATAATTTCCACAAAAATTTCTCCTAAATGATCTACCCTTCCCCCGATAGAACCTAAAAAGGCATTCGATAAGGGGACAAATATCTCCCCATCTATTAAACTTGTACTAGAAATCTTAAGTGAACTCATTGAACAAAAGGTTAATAAAAAAGAATGGAGACCAATCAAACCCAGAGAACCCAAATCTAAAACTCAATCATCCCCTTTTTTTCTAATGACATCATTTTACTGTCGAAGGCATCATCAAAGGTGACAACTACTATAAAAAACACACTTTTACAAATTTTAGATAATAGGGTTTTGTTTTTAAAGCTAATCTTTCAAAATCCCACAGTTTCCCCTTTTCCCAAAAAAAAAGTTTAACATGAAATTCACAAAAATATCTCCTCCATCAAGGGAAATCAAGAAAGTAAAAAACTTAGGGGCAAAATTTTGGAATTTCCCCATAAAAAAAGCCCAAAACCAAAAAAATAAGGGGTTAGATGAATTGATTAGAAAGGTTTAATCTAAAATCATTGTCGGAAAGGGAAACTCCAAGCCTTTCAGGGGGAGTAATTCTCATATAATCTACCCCCAAATGCTATTCCCTCCTACATTTATGCAAGCAACTAATCTTCCTAATACAACTATTAATACCCTTGAGAACATTTCTGAAATTTTTTTTTTCCCAAATGGCACGGTTTAATTTAAAAAAAGATACAGTAGACCTAACGGGGCCCAAAATTTTTAAACCTAAACTTATGGAAGGCTTATGTATCCAAAACCTTTCCTAGAGAAATAAAACATTTGAAAAAGAAAATAACATAGAATTTTTAGCCCCAAATCAAAACTTTAGAGTCTGCTTTTCTTAAAGGAAGTATATTAAAGGGCCCCCAAAATACTCTTTCCCCAAACTCATTGGCTCCTGGGAAAAGCTTGGGGAAGGGAAAAAAAAAAGCTCATAAAGTTATGTCTATTTCCTGGGAAATTTGGGGAAAACAAAACTTTTTTTGGGAAAGGGCACCTTGGGTGGCCTTCAACCCCCTACAAACAAAAATTCAAGGATCACTTCGTAAAGGCACTGAAAACATAAAAGTGTCGAAGGCTTGGATTAATTAAACAACTTGGGGAAAAAAGACATTATTAGATTTGAAAGAACAAAAATTATTTTTGAAATTTAAAGGTTTTTCCCTGTGTCCTTTAAAAAAAAGCACTGGATTTTTCCCCTTATTTGCAAACCCAAGGGTTTTTCCTCTTAAAAATCGAAGGTCTATCAATTGCTAAAGAAAACAAAAGAAGTTTTTTTTCCCTTTAAATGAATATCCTACTAATCTCACTTAAATTTTCAAATCTTTTAGGTGGTGGTGTTGTCATAATGCACTCCCCTTTTAAGAAGGAACTTAAAACAAAGGCTAAATATGGGAAAAAACCCCAAAGCCTAAGATGTGCACATCTAGATGAAGAAATCTCAGATGCATTGCGAGACTGTAATTTCATAGCACCAATTTGGGAACAAACAATTACTCAACCCCCTATCGACTGTCCATTTCCTAATTAAAGGGTTTAAAAAAAACTTTAAAAAAAATCAAGCATTAGAAAGCACAAGAAGACTCCTCTCCAAATGTTTATTTTTCTCCTTTCTCTATGGGCATTTGGAAGGATAGGAATAAAAACCTTTTTTAAAACCATAATGACAAAACTGTGTAAAAAGAAATTCATAGAAAGCATAAATGTTTTGCATCAGAAATTTCCCGGGTGATAAACATTTACAAAAAATAAAAAAAGAGAAGAGAGCAAAGAACACAAACCCCCAGCAATTTTATCCCAAAAGGGATCCCCCCCAATTTTAAGGCTACATAACCTTCAAAAAAGGGGTTTTTCGTAAACTTTTTTCCCTAATTTGGCTACCCGGGAGAAGTGTTATCCATGATAACGCAGGTTGTTGGATTTTAGGACACATGCGAAAGATGGGGAAAATGAACATTTTGGATGCCGAACTCGGAGTTTATATTGGGGAATAAGCTATCTTAAAAAATGAACATTTAGAAATTGATAATCCAAATGGATTTTGAAAGCTGTCGGTTTACTTGCAGAAGAAAATCAATCTCAATTATCCCAAACTTCACATATATTAATATTTGTAGGGATGGATTAGGAAATTCAACGAGGGAAGATACTTTTTGCTCCGAAGAGGCAAAATCGGGCTGTTTTCCCTAAAATGAAGAAAAAAATTAGGATGGCGAAGAATTTTTTTGTTCTATTCGACAGCACGGAAATCAGGCGCGGGGGATTAGAGACACCATCCCTTTTGCTGCTACAAAAATTTGTCAAAATATCAATTGTATAAAAGATTTAAACACTAATTTTTGTGACAAACGTAACGGGGTTTCAAAAAGGGGGCTCACCTCCCTGAAACTATGAAGGGGTTTACTTTTTAAATGCCGGTTAAATAAGTAAAAATATTTGCCACAGAAAAAAAAAAAAAAAAGCCCATGCCCCGGGCACGATGGAAATTACTTCTTTAAGTTTATAATTTTTTTCTTTTGGGTCCTTAAAGAACTACGAACTTAGGAAAACCTGTACTGGAAGTTCTTAGCTTCTTTTAGCCAACAATCAATGTTTTTATGTTGTTAACTTTAGTTTTTTTTCCCTTTTTTTTTTATTTCCCCCTAAATAACACTATAAAAGAATAAAGAATTTGGATAATAAATTTTTTGGGTAAGGATTAGGTTTCCCAAATTTAATTTTTTAAGAATATAAAATTTACAGAATCCGATTTCATAAATTTTTTTTAAAATATTAAACGTGGACCTAAGTTGTTAGATTGGAAGTCTACCATTAACAAACTAAACAGTGTAAATGCATTAACACTTCCTAGGTAATTTTTTAAAAAATTTATACAGAATTGCGCATATAAGACCAATGGGATATGTTTATTTTTTTAAACCCCAATTTTTGAAAACCCGATATTTTGATCCCTTCTTTTTAAAACCCAGGGTTCTAATGCTCCAGTGTTTCGTGCGGGAAAAAAATCCACCCTGTTTGGTTTACCTTTTTTATATCCTCTTGGCACTTTTAAACAAACCCGTATTTTAAACAAAATAAAATACAAAAAAAAAAATAAATTGAAATATAAGTATATATATATATATATATCCAACTTAAATTTTCCCACAAAATTGGACTTATTACCTTTTACTTCCCTTTTTTTTACCAAAAAGAAGGAAAAAATTAAAAATTTTATTTTTAATGGATTGAATATATTTTTTTTCATCCCCTTTTTTTATTAAACATATATGAAATTTTCCCTTTTTAATTATCATTCACCAATCACCACCTTTAAAAACAATTTCAAAATGGAAACGGATAGGACAAAAAATCAAATAGTTTTTTCAAACGGAGATTTCAAATAGATATACATCAGATAAAAAAATATTATAGAAAAATGCTAAAAAAAAACAAAAACAATATATGGTTTAACATAAAAAAAATTTTAAAAATTCAAAATTTGGTCAAATTGAGCATTGCCCTTTTTCTATATCAATTTTCATGCTACTATTAGTGGGAACTTGAGATAAATTTTTAAAGGGAAAAGATAAAATTTTTATTTTTAGTGTTAAGTATTTTTTTTTTTTCAATTTTTTACATAAAGGGAAAGAAATTATTAAATATCATATCTAATTAGACATTCGCTTAACATAAATTTTCAATCTTTCTTTAATTTTATTCAAAACAAGAATTTTTTGTTATGCAAAAATTTTGTAAATTTTGGTAAAGATTTGTATATTTGATAAGTAAAAATTTAATTGTGTATTGTATAAGAGTGAGTAGGTAATGGTAAAAAAAAGGGATGATGCTTTATCCTATTCTGCCTTTTAAGTACAAATTTTCCCAAAATTTTTTTTAAAACCCAAAACATACCTTGTGGTACTTAAGAACCAAACATATTTCCATTTAAATTTTTTTAAATTCCCATAAGGTATAAGATACCATGTGGAACCCCATAATTTTTTTCTACTTTCTTTTCTTTCCAAATATTGTGACAAAATACAGTACCCTATGGAAAAATATATATATATTATTTATTTAATTTTTTTTCTTTTGAAATATTATGGAGAGATATAATTAATACAAATCTATAGCTATATTAAAAGACCAAATACTAATAATTTAAAAGGATTTTTTTATTTTAAATACATATAGCTATAACAATATGAAAAATTTTGGGTTTGGGAAAAATACAAAATATTCATACAATTTGGGAAAAAAACAACCATTGATTGGTCATGTTAAATTATCTTTTTTATTTTTTCTTCTTAAATCATCAAAATAAATTTTTTATCAAATTATAAAATTATTAACGCAAAAATTAAAAAGAACCATGTGTTGGTAACCTAAGAAAATAAGTTGGATAGTAAGTTAAGAATTTAAATGTTTTTTTTATCTTTTGAGAATAAAGTTGGGAAGAAAGGAAGAAAGCAATGTAAAAGAAATGTAAAACAAGATATAAGTTTTAAAACAAAAAAAAAAAGAACAAAAGAGATGGATTGTACAGTAAATATAAGAATGTGTAGGGCTTAAGATTTTTTTATAAGGTGAGTTTTTGTTATTGTTTTTTTTTAAAGTTAAAAAAATACAACAGTATTAACTTTTATTTATTAGTATTATTTTGATTAATATTTACAAGTTGTGTTAAAGGGTATCCCCAAAAATTTTTACCTTATATACTTTAGATATAAGTTTCCCACAATGGGAAAAAGGTACCCTAACATCATTCTTTAAACCCCATTCTATGAAGTAATTTTCAAAAAATTTCTATCAAATCATATCTTTATGGATGGGTACTCAGTATAAAAAAGGTTACACACTCACCCCTGGTATTTTCATATAACAATATCGCACAATTCAGGTACAAAATTTGAAAGTAATATTTCACTAGTGTAAAAATTTTTGGGTACTATTTCAAGTGGGAAAATTGAAAGGAAAAAAAAATTAAATTAAAATATTATCAAACTTTTGGGTTAAAACAAATTAAAAAGTAAAAGTTTCACTTGAGTAAAATTTAGAAACCCGGGAAATTTATGTGAAAAATTGAAAAGAAAAAAATCTTAGATCCTTATTTTAGCTATGAAAAACTTCTATTAGATGGAAAAATTAAAACCCTTTACCGGAAAATTGTGAATAAACTAAGGCAACCTTTCAGGGGCCATGATGGGTCGGGCCTTAAACTGGTTCTCTGTTAGAGCCTATTAACATAGGGGTTAAAATCAATAGGCTCGATCCAATCTGTATAAGTGATTAGAGGGGCTCGTACCAACGTGAAAATTTCCCACCGTCAAAGAAAGTCTAGGCCCAAATAGGTATTATATGGACATGAAAGCTCAGTAATTCTGATAAACCTAAAATTATTTTAGGTTTCAAGGATATAAGTTGCTTCTCCTTATCCATTATTTTAAAAGGAAAAAAACCTTTTTTAACTAATTATGATATCAATCTTTTAACCACTAAAAATTTTAATATGGTATTATAAAAAGAATTCAAATCTATCTCATAAATTCTTCAATTCCCTCCATTACATTTTTTTTTTTTCACACACAATGCCAATGTGTGATCCTTAGTACAGTTTTATTCCTTTAATTATGGTCCTAATAATTTTTAAAAATATTATGATCCTTCATATTAAAAAAATTGATCTGAATCTTTAAATCTCTATCATAAACGTTGATTCATGATTCTAAAAGGGGGAAATGATTTTGGGCACCTTGATGGCCAATTTTGGATCATCCAATTCATAGGTTTAAAAACATATAATTTTTATTATTTTTTAAAAAAAAAATGGGGGAAAGGAGTTATTTTAAATTTATAAAAAATTTAAACACCCAATGTGGGATAAAAACCTTCAAAAATATCAAAAGACTTAAGTTAGTCTTTGTCTTACATTGTTATGGTGTAAGAGCCTTTAGGTGAAAATTTATATAAACCAATAAAACAGCTTTAAAAATAATGTATTTTCCCTATTATTTATACAATATGATGTAAGACACAAAATAAAAATTATAAAAGAAAGAAAAATAAATAAAGCACAAAATCAATGAAAAAATTTAAACTAAACAAAATTTTTTATGAAAAAATTTAAATCTAAAAAAAAAAAAAATATTTACAACCCAATCACTAGATTAAAAAGATACCCACATCACACGATAAGATTTTTATAACCCACACCATCGATGGAAAAAAAGGCATCAAACCAATTCAAAAAAAAAATTTTGTTTAATATTTAAACACTCTCCCTTAATTAATTACAAGCTTTTCATATTTTTAAGCTTTAAAAAAATCTAATATTTTAAGAAAATTTAAAACTTAAAAAATTTTAAAAAAAAAAGATTTTATATCTAAATAAAAGATATCACTTAACAAAATACTAAAATAAAAGATATTAAAAATATCATATCTACTTTTTTTTTTGATCCCCATTATTCCCCTTCCTTAAAAAGATTTGTCCTCTTAAAAGGATTTGTCCTCAAAAGTATACGATTTTGTCTGAATCTTCCATCTTTCTAGGGTAAGAAGTATGAACAACACAGGCTAAGATTCTCCCTAAAAAAACCCTTTTACAATAATCCTTCTCCTCCTCTTTAACTCTACGTACTTACTAGGGTTACCTAAAGTGGGAAATTGGGTAAGGTTGCTCCTGGGCTAATCTATAGCAACTATATGTCACGATGGGTGGTAACATAATGAAATTCCTCTGGGTATGATCCTTAAAATTTCCCCAAGAAAAAGGGTTTTTACTCTTATAGGTAAGTTCAAATTTTATCAAGGTTACACTCCTCTAAATCCTCAACCATTAAAGCGGATAAAGTATTTTCTTTAGACTCAAGCTCAAATTTTTTTACACTCAAACAGGAAAGCCTTTTTGAATCTGAAGTATTAACTTCCCTTTTTTGATACTAAACCTTAAGCCTTTGGGAGGAAAGGGCTAAGTTTAATTTTTTACTATCAGGCATGAAGAATAAGTAATTTGCCACTATAATAACTACATCAATCATTAACTAAGGCCTCCCCAAAAGAACATAATGATCTCCTAGGCATTTCATTGCACCAAAATTTCATCTATGTACTAGCAAACTGCAAAGGGGCTAGACATCTCTAATACAGGGAAGTGATTTTATTTTCCCAAGTTTACCATAAAGGGAAAGAGTGGTTCAACTTAAGAATCAAACTAGATAAGTGCTTATGACACTACATTCATGTTGCTACCCCCATCATGATTACCTTTCAATTGTAACCATTACATTTTAAAAAAAGTTTGAAT
Organism: Lumnitzera racemosa; assembly: GCA_024138005.1. Taxonomy (NCBI): domain Eukaryota; kingdom Viridiplantae; phylum Streptophyta; class Magnoliopsida; order Myrtales; family Combretaceae; genus Lumnitzera; species Lumnitzera racemosa. Next base: position 8,961 of record JAMXBC010000050.1, read on the forward strand.
ATCTAGTTTTTCACCAATCATCCTCCTTCCTAATTAGGGAATAAGACACCTAACAACGTTTTAAATTATCTTCCTCACAAATTTAGGCCTATGTCAACCTCATCACTAACCTTCTTTTTTGGATATGTCTAATTCCTCACAATATTATTCTCTAGTATTCTCCCTCCTACATAAAGGTTCCTATTTAAGATTAGCAAGATACCAGGACTATGACACTTATAACAAACTAAAATTTTCCTTAGAACTCCAACACAATGCTCTTACCTTTGGTGTTCCATCCCAAGTCACAATGGGTTTACTAAGCTTGGGTACAAAAGGTAGTCTTAGAAAACTTATTAGATCCTCATTAATATTATTACCATAAACATTTACTCCTCATCTTGTGAACTAAACCTCCTGGGCAATCTTAAAACTAAATTTCAATTCTAAATTTCTTAAAAGGGTTTGTTCTAAGGCCATTATAACGAGGAAAAAGTTGTCTCTTAATCTCAAGTCGCAAGCCATTCCAAAACCTATAAAGTGTCACCCAACGATTTTAGCTTATCACCCCTAATCAAAAGTTCATAAAAGCTAACCATATATTCTTCAACACATGTTTCCTTCCCTAAGGTTATGTATTTTTTGAGATTTACCCAATAAAAAAGGAATGTATTTTTCCTTAAGTTTGATTCTTACTCTCCCCAATGCTCTATAAGTGTTGCCCTAATCACAAAAGCTGTTTTTTTACATTGATCCAGATAATTTGGCTTGACCCATTAATAACATCTTGACAAAAACTCTACGATTTTCAAGCATTCTATAAAAATCAACCCCTAAAGACAAAAAGTTCAAAAGCATGATCTTTTTAAAATATTACAAGGTCAAGATCACATTAAATGTAGGGGTGTCAATCTTAATATGCCTAATGGGTTCATCGCACCATAGTCATGAGTGAGTTTTCATATCGAGCTCTAAAAGGGTCACCCATAAAAAATTCTATGTAGTACCCATGATTCTGGCTCGACCTACGACATTTTAACTCTATAGTTCCTGGGTGGTATCATCAAGGGAGAGGTCTCCTCAAAATTTAAATTCTTATCAAAGGGCTTTTCTACAGTTTCTTCATTTTCCCCTTAACCATTCAACCCTAACACTTCAAACTTTTACGCGATTTGAAAGGGATCCAATTTGGGCAACTCTTGATTAAACATTTGTAAGCTTTCCATCCTAATAGTATTTGACTCAATTTTTCGGAGAATTATCTTCAGAGACAAGTCTTCCTAAAAGTTGACCACATGAGTTTTTTCAATATTGGGCATTTTTTTTTTTTTTAGGGGATGTAAAGAAAAGGTTTTTTTTTTTTTTAACAAAGAAAGAAAGGGTTTTTTTCTCTCTCTCTCTCTCTCTTTTTTTTTTTTTTTTTTTTCAAGATGTATCTAATTAAAAAATCTAATAACAATTTTATTAAGACAGGATAAAATCAATGAAAAAATTAATTTTAAAAAAAATTTTCTAGAAAGAAAATAAAACCTGAAAATAATTTAATAGCTTCACACACTAATTAAGATGATAACCCGGGATCATTGATGAATTATATGGCCTCAACCACATAAAAATTTTTTTTAGGTCTCACATACGATAAAAAGAAAAAATATCACATCAAACAAAAAAATAATTTTATTTAATATCTAATCACTCTCCCTTAATTAATTACAAGCTTTAACCTATTTATAGGCATAATAAAACCTAATATTTAAGAAACTAAATCTTAATAAATTTTAAAAAAAAAAAATTTTAACTAAAAAAAGATATATACCTAACTAAATCTTAAAAAAAAAAGATATTAAAATATCAACTACTTTTTCTTAAACCACATCACAATGTATTAAAAAGCTACAAATGAAAAATAAGTTTATGTTTTTTATTTCCACAAAAAAAGTTTAAATTTCATTGTCTTTCAATTATATGTTTATTTTTCACTTATTAATAATTATTTCTTTTTTAATTAGACCCATCAAGGATACAAGGGTCCATGGGGCCCCACCCGGTTACAGTCCTGGCCTAGACCAACACCCAACTACTACCTTTTGTTTTTTTTTCTGGTTTAGACATCTCTTAATGTTCGAAAAGCAGAGCATAATATGTTGACTTAACCAACAAGTTCATCCCTTTTCCCTTTTTTTGGGTTTAACGTTGGGGCTGGTCCCATTTTAATTAATTTTGGGGTCCATATATATATAAAAATATATAAAAAGATTGTAATTTTTGTTTAAAATTTACCTAAAACGCTAAATTTTATAAAATATAATATTTCCGCCGTGGCACCATTAAAGTATTAACAGTTATTAGCTTAATTTTATTCTTTACACATTTTTAACGTATATGATTAGATACACGACGAATCGATATATTGTATTTGAATTATTATGTGTTGTATTATATGATAGATATATGCTAATATTATACTTCTAGTATCCGTACTAAATGATACATATACGATATGTATATACATATCATGATAATATATTTATTTATATTAATGTTTCAATTTTTTTAAGAGTATTAATATTGTTTCAATAACTTAAGATAATATTAGAAATAGTTCACCAAATAATTCAAAATCATAAAATAATCTATACAAATATCTTAAAAATCTCTAAAATTATTCTAAAAATAATGTATGAACACCTGCGTATCATACCGGTTAGAAAGCCTTAAAAAACTTATATAGGACGGGAAAATTAAATTCGCACTTTGTAATTTATTATAAGACTAGATATTATATCATATCTTAATATGTTATTGGAGAGATCGCGATTGGTCTTATGAGGACCATATAGAGTGATCAGCTATCGGGTAAGGAGGTTTATTTAGAAGCAAATGCATAGTGAGTCTATCTACTCTTTTGAAGATGTGAGTTGTTTTATTCATTTCTGATTGTAAGTGGATTGTGATGTGCATATGCGATGCTTGACATTATTTAGTAGATGAGTACCTAAGGACAGAGTGTATGGTATACTATTGTTCTTTATTTACTGCATTCTTCATGAATTTTTATGCTATTGTTTTGTCACCAATGACCGGAGATAATTAAGGTCGGGCTAAAATACAATCATATAGGAATGGTTTAATAGATTTTACGAAATTCTAAAATATTTTCAATTATTGAAATTTCTTACAAAAATATATTGTTGTAGAAGTATAGTTAGGAAAATAAATTTAAGGGGAAATTGCCACTGACCTTGACATGGACATATCTCCTAAACTTTTGTATATATTACAAATAACTTCATTAAATTTTTATAAGTTATAGGAGATGTTTCCACACCAAGCCCCAAGGTCAAAATTTAAAGAGTTATTTCCTAATTTATTAAAATTTAGAAAAATTATTTGCAACATTTAAAGTTCATAAGTATATATACACTAAAATCTAAGTTCACAGGTGTTATTTGTATTTTTCTCTATATTAAATTTTGCATAAAAAAAAAAATGAGTAAAAAAGGTACCACGAAGATATGGAGGATTTCATTGTCATTGGTCTCCTCATTTTTAGCTATACCTAATAAGGTATCATCCACTACTTAAAATTTTAAATCAATTATAAAATCCCTTCTCATTTCTCACAGAAGTCAATGCCTCTTATACCTCATAGAAGTTACAAAATATTACTCTCTTATGCTACTTCATGGATGACAAATCCTTTCTTCGGATACGACAGAAAAGACACTTCACCCTTATGTCTTAGCAAGCCCGTTTTAGGTTAAGTAAAAGATGCTATAAAGTAATGTCATAGAATATTAATGAGTAATTCTATCAGACGCAAAAGATTAACGACTTTGCTGGTAAGCTCTTCAAAGGAAGTGAATCTTTTCCAAGTATTTAATCTTGCATTTTTTATCCATTCAAAAGCTTCTCAAGTTTCGTTGTATGTGCCACTTGTTCAATTATTAAAAAGCTGCAGTCTTATTCAATTTATACGAGGTTCTACGATCGAATCTTATAAGATAGTGATCACGAAGTTCAAAGATACTCGATCGTCTTGCATAAATTCAAAAATTAACGGTTTGTAAATGATTTAATTTATGTTTTCATTTAATCAAATTGATCTTTTGAAAACAAATAACATTTTGCTTTTTAATGAGATTTCGATTGTAAATGGAAAATATCTGGTAGGTGTATCTTCTATCTTATGAAACGTGGTGGAAGAGAGATAAATTGAACTTGTCCGGAAAAAAACAAAAAGGAGAAAGGAGAGAGAGATTAATGGGAGAGAATAATCAAGGAATTACCAACATTTATCTTATATCATAAATCGGTTGTATATAATATTAGTATTGATATTTTTTTATTGAATAATATTAGATTGGGGTAAATAGGTAATTTGCATGAAAAAAGGAGGAGAGAGAGAATAATGAGGCAGAAAAATTAACAAATTGTTGCTTTTATCCATGTTATAAATCCTCCATATATAATATTAGCATTGGTATTTTTGTTAAGATTATTAGAGTGGAACTAAATGGATAATTTAGAAGGAGTTAGTTAATAAATCTTACTCTACCTTAAATAATATAGATTAATAACTAACCTTTCCTATTACAAGACCAGTACTAAGCAATATCACCCATTAAGTTATTGTCCCTTTTTCAACATTAAAAAATAATATTTTATTGAAACTTTCTCTCTCTATTCTTCTCTTAAGGGGCACGAGTCTTCCCCACCCTCTCTACATTTTTCATACATTGTACAATTTAAGGTAATTCCAACTTTCTAATTTTATTGTTTTACATCACATTAGTAAGGAAGTACAATCTAATGATGATTTAATTTTCTAAAGGTTTGAATTTGGACTTGTGATAGAGACTCTCGAAAATTGGTAAGTATCAAATAATTAGGAAATTCTAAAGCTTTAATTAGGGTTTAACACAAGTTATGTTGTTGAAGGGTGCCTCTAATTTGGTTTGCATCTATATGTAGATTGATTTCCACTATTAATAAGTTCAGGAGATTGTAGATTCAAAATGTGGTAGTTGAATCATGTAAGTTGTGTCAATGTTTGCATTGGCAACGTATGTTTAAGATGAGTGTGTTTCCTTTTCTTTCTTTATTCAATCTTTTTCGTTTTGATTCTCAAATAATGTATATATTTGATTAATTATATTAGGTTATAACTTATGTTTTACAAGTTATGTAAAGAGAAATTGTAATTTATACTTATTATTTCTAGGTGAGATTACATTTATTATGGTAATTTGATGATGAGGATATTGTTAAAATTAAAAGATTTCTTGAATGATTGTAAATAAGGAGAAAAAATTACTATGGAAAGTATTTTTACATTAAATCTAAGGGTCTAACAAGGAAGTCATGTGCTCAATTGCATGTTTATCAAGGTTGACCAATAAGAAGAAAAAGAAGAGGTAGTTGAATTTAGGGCTCTCTAGTTGAAAGCCCACCTAACCCAGTTTTTTTTTTAAAAAAAGGGTTATTGATATATTGTTATATCTTTGACTTCTAGGGGCGAACTTTCTATCAAAGAATCCTAATTTTGATAAACAATTTCCAAATACATATTATCTTGTAGGTATAGAAATGAATTTATAACTATTAAAACCCTTGAATTGAATGTTGATTATGCTTGTTCTTATGTTGAGAATACTAAGAGTGTCGAGAGTGCAAGGATTCCAAAGGGAAAGGTCATGGATTGGTAGATTTATTGCTTATGAGAGTAATGGCCGAGTGATGTGATGGTATTTAGGTGTTTAATAGTTACGTGAAGGTAGGTAGATTATGGATTGGTTATCTACTATAATATGAGTTAGTCTTATAAAAAGATGCAGTAGTAAGGTCTAAATGGTAGAATGAGACCACATTATAGATGTTTGTAATAAGCCATTGGTGTTGATGGTTGATAGTAATGTTAAACATGGGATGAGACAACTTTCGAGATTAAGGTCTCATGTATGTGTATATTCATTATATTTGTGTATTGGAGAGTCTAAGCTCCTTTAAATCTTGGAACACCAATACTATGATATTTGTTACACTTAATGAGATAATAATTAAATGTTTATTATATTAGTACAATAAATGTATATGTTGTACAATGCATAATATGCACATGTGAATATGGTAGCTATTGTACTATCCTTCACTCACTCTTATAGGATCATGCTTTTTATGTATAAGTGTTATTATTAATCAAGATATGTATAACCACCTTATTCGACTGTACTATGTGAATGGGAATAATGGAAACCCGATGATTTATGTTTATTATCTATGTGATCAAACTATGTATTGGGTTGTTTGTATCATGCTAATCGTTAACATTGTTAGTTTGTGTTTGCAAACTTAGTTAAATTTATAGTTTGAGATATCATTTGCGGTTTTCTCAAGTAGGCTTTGCTATTTCTTGATGTAACCTTCATGATGAGTAATTGTGGAGTCATAATATGTGTTTGCGAATTTCAGTAATGTATCCTTAGATCTTGTAGAGTTTATTGCAGTATGAATATTTAGGAGAGTTGTAAATTAGTTTTAGGTGTAGCATTCCATTTTATGAATGTACCATCAAAAGCAAAGAGAACTTCATCACTAACTAAGAGAGAATTTTTTCCATCATTGAGATCAAGAACAAAATGTGTTATAGAGGAAACTGAATTGGCAAAAGAAGGGTAATGGTCCCATTAGATCTAGGGAAGGACAATATGAGCCATGAACCAAACCTAAACCAATCCTTATGGGGCGAGCCTAAACTAGCCTTAGACTTATTGGTTCTCACAGGTTTAGGCGGTTCAGGGCCTCAAACTCACTTGAATCTAGTGGCTTGTTCTGAACTGGATAAACCAACAAGTATTTAAAAAAAAAAAAAGTAACAAAGAGAAAAAATGTAAAAAAAAAAAATAATAATTGAAGAGAAAGAAAAAGGTTTGAATTGAATCCTACCACTAGCTACACAAATCATCATTATGTGATAATTCATCTATGGTACTTTAAGTTAACCATTCTGTATAATCCATCAACGGTGCTTTTGAACGGGTTTCTTTATAAATGTACAGTAGGAAGTAAAAAAATTATTTCATTTTCTAAGTGAATTTCACATATATTTGTGAAATAGTCTATAATTGAATATATTATATATAATTTTATATATGTATATAATTCATTGTATATAAATACGTCTATTATTATTAAAAGAATAATTTCCATTCTGACTCTCCTGGCCATTAACTTATTATAAGAAAATTGAATATATCCTACATTCTCCATATTCCCAATGTTTCCACATTTATTGATGGAAATCTCCTGTAGAAAACCGTTCTTATCTCCACATGTTTAAAACATCATATAACCAACTATAGCCATTAAACAGTGCTCCTCGCTAAAGCTGCATGCAACTTACCATAGCCATTAAACATTTCTCTCTGTTTATTATGTCTACTCAATAAATCTCTCTCTCTCTCTCTCTCTCTCAGCCTCTGTTCAACATTTACTTCGACTTCGAGCTTTGTTTAATATTACTTTGACTATTTGTATGTATTTGCATATGTATTTTTTTTTTTTTTTGTAATTTAAATCATCATGATGTCAATTGCGCGAATAGAGAATTCTAATTCTTTTGTTCTTTAATAAGAACCGAACTCCTTGCAGGTGCCAACTTCGCCTTTGGAGCATATTTGTCCTCGATGTTGCCTTCCGAAACGATATATCAACGAGAGTACACAATTTGCATATGTTGAAGGTTTCTTGTATTTTTAGTAGTGTTTATTTTATTCTGGCATATAATCTGAAAGATAGTAGTAGACATCCCTTATTCAAAGATGTTATTTATTTACGACAATATAGACATGAATATTTCTTGAACTAATTATGTATTTATCTGAAAATCGAACCAAAAGTTAGTCAAACCATGGTCATGAACGTGCATTGTGATAATAAAAGGAAAGGACCATACATGAGAGACCACGTTGTGCTTTATGATGATAGAAAGTAGGAAAGAGAGTAAAGGGAAAAAAAAAAATCTCTTCTTAGCGTTGGCAAACCAAAAGGTGTTGGAGAATGGTGATCAATGTAAGCAGACGGGACAAGAATTCAAACTTTAAGAGAGAGGAAACCTTTAGAATCAAGTTCACTTTGCGATGTCAATTGTGTGTAGTGGAAAATAATTTTCTTTTTCTATTCTTTCATAGGAACTCAAGCTTGAACATTGTTGTCACCAATGTCTCATTCGGAGCGTATCTCTACAAAGAGTGAGATATTCACGTATGTCTAAAGTTTGTAAGTCAACACCATTTATTTGGATGTCTTTACTTCTCGTCATCTTTATATTCACTTATATTGCATTTTACATTTGAATATTTTTTAAAATAATTTAATTTTTTATTGAACTGCAAGTTCATAAGTTGTAATATTTCAAAGGTTGAAGGTTTGTTTCAATCAAGTTGTTTAAGCCATAATTCATAGTTTTCAAGGCCCATCCCACTTTGAATACAGATCATGTTTACTTTATTAGGTATCATTTCGTTATTAATTATACAATTTTTTCCTTTGTTTTAATGGGGGCATTCGTGTATTAATCTAGAATATAAAGCTATATCAATGACAAATTTGATCAACATATTTTACTCGATTTGTGTATGCTTCATACTTCATTCTTATCTCTTTATTCATTTTTTGGTGTGCGTACAATAATTTTCCCTTTTGTTTTATATATTTTAAAATAATATTTTAGTTTTGATAAGATATTTATATATTTTAAAATAATATTTTATTTTAGTTTGTTGCTTTATTCATGTTTAAGTCAATATTTATTTATGTTATTAACTTTAGGAGTGAAAGAAAAGATATGGAAACAGAAAAAAAGAAATTTTAAAGGAAGTTTCTTCGTTTTAATTATTTGCCCTTTTTTATAAATTGTGTTTGACAAAGTTGAAAGCTCATTAGCTTAGCATAAATTATTAACTTAGTAATTAATTTAGTATTTTCACAATTCTGATATTCATATTAATAAGAATTGACAAATTAATTTAGTATTTATTTATGTGCTTTTATTAATGTAGTTTTTAGTATAAAAATTAAATTGATGTGGTCGGTGGATGTTAGAAATCTACCCATATCAATTATGTTAACCTAAATTTTTATATCAAATTTTTATATTACACATAGGACTTATGATTGGATTATGTCAATTTAATTTGATGTAATAAAGCATCATTTGATTTTACAAGCCCCTTGAAGAATCTTGTGTAGTTTTCCTTAAAAATTAAGAAAGTTAATACTAAAAACAAAAACCAACCATTTCTTATTATACCTCACTCCCTATCCCAGTTTGGTAATGCTCTGGTTTTAGATAGGTGTTTATAATCCATTTGGAACCTACAAATAAACTATAAGGGAATGAGCGATAACTTATTCAGTAAATAGTGCTAAGACAGAAGTATGCGTCCAGCATATTACAAGCAAGATTCTCAACTAAGTGGGTTAGATGCAATGCATATACAAGTAAATATCATCGCATGACGTTATCAGATTTATTGTGAGATCAGAGAAATTACGTTCGCTCTAATGCGGGTGAAGAGTTTGACGACACACTCTTACGAATTGAAACCAAACCAAGGCTTATGCAATAGAAAACACTTTCCTCCCCTAAGCACCTTCGAACCACGATCCCTAACTTTGCTACATCCTCTTCTTTTATCACTTAGTTCAACTAAGGGCGAGGAAATGATTATTTCAGCTATTTTCATCGAAGGGAGTCTGTGTTTGGCCTGAGAATCCTAGTTGATATCCCTAGTGGATTATGATACATATCAAGTTAGATATTAAGTTAAGTTTAATTTAGTTCATCTTTTCAAGATGATCAACCAAATTCAAACAATTTAAGCATAATAATCACAGAATAATTATGTTTTAGCTATTGGTGTATGTGTAACACTTGTATTTGAAATTTGATTTGTAATGATGGGAGCCGAGCTGCAATAAAATATATCAAAACAATTCAATGTGCATCACTTTTTATTTTGCTAAGTACTAAATTCTTTAATTAATGTCTCCATATTTTTTTAGACAAATTATGACTTTTCCATCTTTTAGATGAATAATGGAACTAAATGGAAGATCAAACCATTTGTCACCTACTAGTGAAATGATCAATGCAAAAAGATCTTATTGGAGATGTTACAGAGTAAGGATGCAAGCTATGTTTACCTAGCAAAGAGAGGCTCATTTTGCAAGGCATCAATCGAATTATAAAGCAAGCATAAATTTAACCTTCAATATCATATTTCTCAACCGAGGTTTCGATCGGTTGAAAGACTCGATTGAGCCTAAATTACAAAGTAAAGCTAGAAATATTAGTAAAATGATCTCGTAAGCTTAAATTTAAGAAAATAAGCAATAAAATAAAAGAATATAAAAATTCCAAATTTTAAGTGTATAACTCGTTATTTATCAAAAATGCGTAAAATGCATTCTGATAATTAACGAATTGTTAGAGATAAATTATATGTAAACTAAAAATCATAAAATAACCTAAATAATATTTAGGAATATTTATTTGTACTGTATATGAATTTTACATGTATGCAGAAATACATATAATTACTTAAAATAAAGCGTAATGTGCTAAAATCATACTAAATAATTAAAGAAAATTCATAATTAATTAAGGAAAAATAAAGAAAAATCACAAAAAATAAGGAATGATCCAAATATAGGTCTTGGCAGCTGGAAAAAATAAGAAAAAAAATCGGCTTATTAAATTAAGGCAATACAAAAGCCAAAAATTAAAGGATAAGGTAATTGTCTTGTCCAATTTAATGCACAATAAATTCCCCAAAGCTTTATAAATAGGAAAAAAAATTCAGAAGCTCATTTGGATAGTTAGAAATTAGAGAAAATTAGGGAGATGCGAAAATTGAGAGAAAAATTCGAGTTAGAAAAAAAATAAGAAAAACTGTACAATTAAGGCCTTTAAAGGGAACCCACACCAAACGAGTAGCTGGGAGTAGACGGCCACCACCATCACACGGTGGTGGTAGCGCCCAGACCACTGATTAGGCCACGGCAACCGACGGTGGCTGGAGCTAACCTAAACCGTGAGTCTGATTTCCAGCCCGATTTATGTAAATTTGTTAAAAATAGTAAATATTCTTAGAAAATTATGAAACTTGTTATTCTGAGATTTTATTGTATGTAAATTTAGGGAAAAATAGTGATTTAGTTTAATCACATCTGAAAATATAGGATTCTTAACAAATTGATCAAAACGAGCATGATTAGAACGAGAAATAAATAGGCTTAGGAGTGTAGTTTGGAGCTTAATTTTTTTTCTTCTGTAGAATGCTTATGTGATATAGAATAGTACTATGAAGTCATTTTTTTAAAATTAATTTTTGAAATTTTTAATTTAATTATTTAGCCTTAAAAATGATGGAAAAATTGGGTAATTTTGGGTTAATTAGGTGATTAAGATATTAATTACTGATTTAGTTAGTAATTAGATGTTTAGGAATGTTAATCTCTGATGTGGAAACCTAATCCCAGCCTTTGAAGTATTAAGTATAGTTAATTTAGGAAATTAAGTAGTTATTGTAAAAAATTAGTAATATGTGGAATTGAAAATTAATAAATCTAAAACATTAGGGTTATTTAAATAATATTAGAATAAAATCAGAATAATACTAAATTTGAATTAACCTTTAATTTTAGGTAATTGTATAAAAATGTAAGATTTTCTCACATCGGGGATAAATCCGATACTTCAATTAGGAATAACGTGTACCGAATAATTTAGAATACTAAACTAGGACCCAATAGGATATTTAAATACTCGAGCTTAATGTGATTAATTTCACATTAGGATTCGAGCATATTTAGGACATAGAAATCGAACTAGAACCTAATTTGGAAACCGATGCGGAAACCGATGCAGAAATCGAACTCGAACCTAACCCCAAACCTAGAATAATTGTAATAGACTTAAGACCTAGATAATTAGGCATATTAAACCCTAAACAAAACATAACAATAAGCGTTATAGGATAAAATAAAACTATAATAGTTATATAAAAAACTAAAACCACATTTATGTTATAGGATGATGGGCGATGGCCTGAGCAAGTCGGACCTCGAGTGAGTGAATGAAGAGTCGAGGTAAATTGGGATTAATACGATGTTGTATTTTGGAGGCTTAAGATTATGCTTGATTGTGCTTGTTAGATAGTTGGATGTGTGCACGTGCTTGATTATGAGTGATGCTATGATTCTATCTGTTGTCTTGGCTTGTATTGTATGTTTGTATGAAATGATTGATTACCCTAAATTGGACCTAATCAAATATACGACCTATAATTATAATCAGACCTACATGTAACCCATTAAGGGAACTTAGGACTCTCTGGCCAAAAACCGACCCCTTCGAAAGGAATAGCGCATGATTGCAATTGGTCCCTTCTTCATCCTTAGTCGAACTAAGTGACAGGAGAGGAGGTCGCGGCGAGGGTGAAGTCAATGGTTTGAAGGAAATTGCGGGAGGAGCGAGGTCTCTATTGTATAAGCTTAGGTTTGGTCGTAAGCTGTTGCATTAATGGCAACTCCTCAACTCAGATTAGAGTGGGTGCAATTTCTCTAATCTCACGATGGGCTGGACAACGTCGTGCGATGGCATTTGCTTGAACATGTATTGCACTTAATAAGTTGGTTGATAACCTTATTGTATTTATGGTATAGTTTTAAGTCCTCTATCCTAACTTACTAGGCTGTGGTTGCTCACATCCTTATAGACGTCGTGCAGGTGCTGGCTAAGAAGTGGCAAACAACTACTCTGAAGCTGGCAACTGCTGATCCTGAGGAGTGAGGAAAAACATTGAAGAATAAACACATATTTTTAAGGTCTAAGCTTTTATTTTAAAATTACTTTTCATTTCTAAATAATGTAATAACTAGGAAATAGATTACAGAGAATTATTGTAAACTTTAATTGCAATAACCAAACTATAGTGTATATATATTTCCTCACTTTTTTAGATAAATGATTTATTTAAATTACAAACTGTTTACTTCAAAGCGGGTTAGTCGTGGACGCTTTGTGTAAATCAAGTCTAAGATAGCGGTTATAAGGCCAACTTCTATCTTAGGATGGTTTACACGGCGGGGCTGTTACGACTCTGCCGCTTCGGGGCGTGACAAGGTACATATTGGATCATCATTCTACACTCTATATTTCTTTTTACCAATCCCCATTATATTATTTCAACACATCTTTAAGCCTTTGTTTAACACATATTCGTCGTATGGTACGTTTGGGTAGGTTAACTTCCAATGCTGATAGTCATCACTCAATTGGAAGCAATCGACCATTAAAGGCTATTATAACCATGGGTATGTATTGTATGATTATCTAACACATTAATTATCTACTTATTAATGTTCATTCATAGACCAACTGAATTTATTTAGCTTATCTACTTATTAATGTTCATTCATAGACCAACTGAATTTATTTAGCTTAAATACTAGTAATATGGCTTATATGTCTATAAGGTTATCATAATATTGCTAGGGACTTCCATAAAACTTTCAATAAATGACTTAGTCTTGCTAATATAATGACATGTTTATTTTTTAGAGCTCACTTATTTCAACACCTATATATTTCTTTCTACTAATCCGCATAATATTAATCCAATACATATTGGCCCTCGTTTAACACATATTTGTTGTATGGCATGATTACGTGCATCAATTTTCAATGTTGATACTAATTACTCAATGGGAAGCAACCAACCATCAATGGCTGATGCCACCCGAAGTATGTGTTATATGGACATTTTCCTTATTATTATATGTTCATATAGTATACTTATTTCTTTAACTTTAATACCAATAGTTAGGCCTATACCTCGATACAATTATCATAATATCGCTAAAGACTTCTATGAATCCTCTTGATATTAACTGCTCGGTCTTGCTACCATAACGACATGTCGATTTTGTAACCCTCGATTATTTCAACATAAAACTTTTGAGATTTGTTGCTTGAAATGATGCATTGATGTACTAATTATTTCGCCTCCCCCAATTTCCTTGAACTCTTTAATGATCAAACCAATCTTGATAGACATTTTAGACAAAATATTCGATCATACAACAATATTTTTTCATTTAATTCAATGAGTGTTTATGTTAACGATGCATTACTAGCTGAAAACTATAGAATTTATACCTTTCATGTGCAAGGTTGTATATACCATAAGATTGGTAGTTTGTTACCAAATAAACAAGAGAGACTAAGGTTTCTTCAAACATATATATATATATTGGCCATGAAACAAAAAATCATCTTTAAGAGAATCTATCCTTAAGTATTGAGATTGTTCAAAAAGTTACTTTGATTTTGAATTGTTGCAATCCTTTCGTTCATCGATTCAATCAAATATCCAAACTTAACAATGTTGAAGATTGTCGCCTTATCATTCGTAAGTAGCCTATTGGTTAACATCAATATTCTCTTCTAACCGCTTCACAAGTTGTTATTATAATAGTTGGAGATGAAGAAATTGGTCAGTTAAATTATCATGATATCATCATACAATTGCATAATGGACATCTTATAAATGTCAACGATACCGCGGCTTATTATGACCCTTTATAGTCTCCACTATTGTTACCATATGGAATGTATGGATAGAATAAAATTACTACATCAGCAAATTGCAATGATATCACATGTTGTGGCTTTTATGTTTATAAAGCACAAGTAAAATTTATTGATATTTAAAGAAATATTGTTCATCTCAATAAGAAACAATATCCTATATTTTCAATACTTTCATTTTCAAATACATGATCATGAGTAGTCACTTCTTCTTAGAGGCTGTAAACTCTTCTAATAATATTTGGTTGATAATTTCATCAAAATTGAAACTCAAAGGCTGATATGGTTACGTCATAACCAAGGTAAAATTCGATTGGAAATTTATCAATGATTGCAAGACTCACTCGTTGCTAGAGAAAAGATGCATGTCTTTTATGTATTCAAACTAATAATTGTTCTTATTCCCCTTTAATTACGATATGTGCATCTAAAATAATCGAATACGTATATCATAGGGAATGTTGGTCGAAGAATTGTGTTCTCATCATCATTTATTGGTAGTCCTTGTGATATATACCAAAGATACCAAGATGCAGTGGCTTTGGTTCATGAATTTGGAAGACCAAATCTATTTATTACTATTACACGTATCTCCTTATCCTAAAATTTAAGTTGAATTACTCCTATGGCAAATCGCACAAGATGATCCAGACTTACTTTCACATGTGTTCCATTCACGATTTCAGCAATTTAAGAAAGATATTTTTGAAAGGGATGTTTTGGAAAATGTTATTAGTTATCCTTATGTTATTAAATTTCGGAAGTGAGGCTTACCACATGCCCACATACTCATCATTATAGACCTCTATTACAAACTCAACTTATTAGATGATTATGATACGATTATTAGAGTTGAAATCCCAAATGAATGACAAGAACCTCAATTATTTCATATTGTTCTTAAATATATGATTCATGATCCATGTGGAGGATATAATGCATCTGTATAATGTATGAAGCAAGGGCAGTGTAAGTGTCATTTTCCTAAATTATTTGCACATGCTACTTCTCAAGAGGATAACTCTTACTTAATATATTGAAGTAGAAATACGACAATATTCCACTACTTAGTTGTCCTAATATTATTGTCGATAACAATTAGGTAATCCCCTACAATCCTTGGTTGCTTCTAAAGCATAATCGCCACATTACTGTAGAGATTTGTGCAAATGTTAAGAGTGTAAAGTACTTATATAAATATATCTACAAGGGTCTTGTTAAAGTTTCTATGGAGGTTCATATTAGATTTGACTATGACGAAATCCGAAAATTTGTTGATGCACATTGGATGAAATTTCCATTAAATCAACTATATCCTTTTGTTATAAGATTACGGATACATCTTCCTAACATGTACACTATAGTTTTTTAGGATGACTAATAAATAACTTCTATTTTGTCAAATAACCTAACCCCGTGAACCATGCTGACAAAAATTTTCCATAAAAATAGAATGGATTATGAGGCAAGACATTATTTGTACGAAGAATTTCCACGATACTACAAATGAAAAAACTCTACATGGCAATGGAGAAGAAGGAACACAAAGGCAAACTCCAAGTAGTTTTATTTACGTATCTTGCTTAATCATGTTCATGACCTTACTTTATTTGACTATCTTTTAACATATAATGGGGCTATATATGATATGTTTCGAAAGGCTATGGAGAGTAGAGGTCTTCTCAAGAATGATGATAGTATGCGGCAATACTTAACTAAAGTAGTTTCTTTCCAAATGCCATTAGCACTTAGGAGATTATTTTCAACTATTTTAGTATATTATCAACCTATTAATGTTAGAGCACTATAGGATGAGTTTCACCAAAGCATGTTGTAATAATACCCTTCATCTTCAATGACTTCAAATGTGTTTCTTCTTCAGAAACTATTAACTAATCTTAAGGTATTGTTAGCACTTCATAGTAAA
Source organism: Lumnitzera racemosa (assembly GCA_024138005.1). NCBI lineage: Eukaryota > Viridiplantae > Streptophyta > Magnoliopsida > Myrtales > Combretaceae > Lumnitzera > Lumnitzera racemosa. The sequence goes on from JAMXBC010000050.1 coordinate 25,523, forward strand.
AGATTAGCCGATTATGACTTATTGCATTTGCAAAATGACATCGACTCCTACAATAATATACCTGGGATTATTGAAGATGAGTATAGATATCTCATTTTTGCTACCTTTAGGATTCTTTTCTTTTGAATTTTGGGCTGAACTTAAAAAGAAAGAAAAAAAAAAAACAAAAATTGAAAGATAAAAAAATACAAATTGTCAAAAGTGTCTTAATTAAGTCAGTTAGTCATTTAAGGTCAGGTCAGATTACAATAAAATATATACATGCAATTTAGTAAATTCATAATCTTTTGAGCTGAATTAGAAAAATATTATTTAAGAAAAGTCTAGTCATAGTAGAACTCGTAAATGTAGACCTTGGTCCAATTTTGAATATTTTAACTAAGCTAAATAGACTTAAGATTTATTAAATGAGTTAGTGTGTTAAGCCAAATTAAAATAAGTTGGGTTAAGCTAGGCCCAAGATAGAAAACCCGAATAGAATATAGGGTTTCAAGAATTGGAAAGTGGATTGGATTAAATGTTAAAAGAATTTAAAAAATCTAAATCGAGTATAATTTGTAAAAGACATATGCTTGGGATAAGGAGGAGAGGTCACAAAAAATCTTTGAATTTGTATTACTAATATCAGAAAACCCATTTTTTAGAGCTAAAATAAAACGAATTGTATTTTTATTTGTTTTATCAATTGTTTCTTTATTTGTTTCATTGTTATAGATATATTTATCAATGAGTTTTCTTGATAATTCAAAAGCAAGTTGTGTATTCATCCTGGGAATATTAATGATACATAGAACAATATCTATATATATCCTTTCAATTAAAAATATTAGAATATAATATGATTTACGGATTAATCGAATATTTTGTCTTTTGAATTTCTGCCAATTGCTTTTTATTGATGTTATTAGTTTAGTGAGAGAACTTATTTTATTCCAACTAATATTTCTTTCCGGAATTAAAAAATTCTTCTTCTTATCTTTTGTAATTTTTTCTATTTGATTTCTCATTGTTTTTGTTCTATCAGACAGATCCCTCATTTTTTTTTCTGTCAATGAATAATCTGTCAAATCCATAAATCGAATTGGAATGGGTGATTCTTGAATCATCCTATTATTGATTGTCGAATCTTTTTCTTTTTTAATTTCACTCAATTCCGATATTTCTCTTAATCCAAATAATAGAATTGAGTTTTTTTTGAAAAGTTTTTTTATTATTTCTTTTAAAAATAGAATTTTTTTGTGACCCATTTTTTTCTTTCTTGTGAGACATTTAGAAAAAATTTTGTTTTTTCTTTTAAAAACTGTATAACTAGAAAAGACTTTTTTTACAATTTTATAATTTTTTTTTTGAGTTCTTTTAAAATAGGTTCAAAAAATGAACGTCGTTTTCGGGGAGAACCAAAAGGAAATTCAGTTTCCATCCCCCATACTGTTAAAAAACAAAAATCGTTTTTTTGTCCTTTCTTTTTCAACATCTCTTTCTGATTCGGAAGGAATCCTATCTTCGATCTGTGCCAAGGTTGAAGGCAAAAGGGAAACAGAATCTTTATTTGAATACCGTCTGTCAACCAGTTCTTTGGAAATTCTGTTTCCGATAATTGAACTCCATTATAGGTACATTTAATATGCATTTCTCTATTCCAATCCTTTAGATCCTCAGACCACTCAGGAAATTGAAATAATAACATACGAACTATATTTTTCGTTATTATCAATGAAGGTAATAGACTATATTTTCTAAGAAAAGATTGAGTTACTAATATGGAACCCCTTATTACTTGAGTGAATAAAATGCTATCCCAGGCTTCCGCTATTTCGATTCGTGCTTTCTCCTCTCTTTTTTCTTCCTCTTTTTTTTTCTCATTTTCCTTTGTCTTTTCCTCCGTATAATCCGAAATTATTAATTCTCTTGGTTTTTTGTTTTTAAAAATGAATTTCATCAATCCGGATATATCAAAAGAAAGAGATTTCTCTATTCT
>JAMXBC010000050.1:30000-35000 GCA_024138005.1 Lumnitzera racemosa
TATTCGCTGTTCAAAAATTCTTGTTTAGGCAGTTCATACCATCCATACATAGTGTTTTGATCTAAGATTCAATTCTTCCGTGTTTCAGCAGTAGCATATTGCTCCGTGGAGCTAAGGTCCAAAATATAGAAGAAAGAGGTGTTTCAACGACTCTATCACTCAGTCAATTCTGTTCCACTTAATCCCTATTTCATGGCCACATATTTTTCCGGCTAAGCAATGGGAAACCTTTCTACTGTTCCATGAATCCGATTTTCATTTCATCCGGGAAAAGCCATCTTTTTCTCAACAATGTCTTTGTCATTTGATCCAATAGCCTTCCGTTAGATAGGAACATATTTGATAAATACTGATAACTCTCGGATGGAGTATTAGAACGGAAAAATCCATTAGATAATGAACTATTGGTTCTAAGCCATCTCTGGCGATGAATCAACAATTCGAAGTGCTTTTCTTGTGTATTCTTGATAAACCAGCGTTTATATATAGATGTAGGGGGATCTCTTTGGGAAGTAAGAAGCCCCTTTGACATCTCTTCATCTGCAAAGAATTCTCGATGTGAAAACACAGAGACAAAGGGCTGATCTTTGAATAGGAAAAAGAGTAGATCTGCAGGGTCCCAAATGAATTGGCTTATTCGAAAAAAGCCTTGTTCTTTGGAAGATCTATCTCGTGTCTGGTACTGCATGGTTCCACTCTGCAAGAACTCCGAATCATTCTCTTGAAGCTCATCCTTTTCATCATAAATGATCCGCTTGCCTCGAAATGACCTGGCCCGATAGGGAAATCCCAATTCATTGGTCCTTTCGATACAATCAAATAGAAAGCCCCAAGGGCGCCATATTCTAGGAGCCCAAACTATGTGATTGAATAAGTCCTCCTCTATCTGTTGCGGGTCGAGGACTCCTTCTCCTTCCCCTTCTTCAAACTCCGATTCGTATTTTTCATAGAGAAATCTCTGATCAACGATAGAACAAGATCCATTTTGCATCATATCTAAGGGATTCCTTGGTTTGGGCCGAAGAAGCAATGTCACTCGATCATTATCAAACTGACTGCAATCTTTTTCTATCCGTGAGGATCCCACCAGAGCACCTTCTACTTCTAATAGGCCATGAACTAGATCAGAATCATTCTCAACGAGTCCATAAGAAGTGATCCCGTTTTTTTTCATCGGATCCGGGTAGAGACCAAAGGTCTTGAGCAATCAATCCGGCAGAACAACTCAAAAGATAAAGAAGTATCGTTAATTTCTTCATGCTAGTTCCAAGTTCGAAGTACCATTTGTACAAAAAAGAATCCCCTTCGTTACATGATTTCTTCTTCATATAGATAGATATAGGATCTATGGGGCAATTACTTAGAAGTACATTTTGTGCAACAGCCCTTCCTATCTGATAGAAAAGGATCCCATGATCCTGAACCGATCTTACCTGGGATCGCAAATCCCAAGTTTGTCTATGAAGAGCAGATCTAATTGTATTAGTGTCTAGAATTGATTTCTTCTGTGTAATACTAATCGATAGGGCCTCATTGGTAAGTGCTACAAGATCTCGTACATTGGAACCCATGGTTATGGACCCGAATCCATTAGTATGGAACATTTTCTTTTCCAAGTGAAATCCCCTAGTATATGAAAGGGTGAAAAAGTGCTTTCGTTGTTGTGGAATAAGAAGCCTTCGTATCTTAATGCATGTATTTAATTTATTCGGAGCTATTAGAGCGGGATCCACTTTTTGGGGAATATGAGTCGAAGCAATAACAAGAATATTTTTAGTGGAACATCTTTCACAATCCCTGGAGAGATAGTTCACTAATAGACCGAGGGATAAGTAATTCGACTCATTCACATCCAAATCATGAATGTTTAGAATCCATATTATGCAAGGAGACATTGCTTTTGCTAATTCGAATTGAAGGGTGCTATAAAATCGGTCTATTTCCGGCATCATATCCATAGTTAGCGCATTCATCCTGTTAGAAGCTCCAGCTCCGTATCAAGGTCACGATCAATATCGTCACTATCCTCAATATCGTCACTATCCTCAATATCGATATCATCAATAAGAAAACCTTTAGGCTTGTTATCCAGGAACTTGTTCAGAAATACTGTAATGAAAGGAACATAGGAGTTTGTCGCTAGGTATTTGACCAAATAGGACCGTCCAGTTCCTATAGAACCTATCACTAAAATACCCCAAGAGGGGGATAGGGCTAAGCGGAGCGAAAAGGGTTTTCCATGAGATGTGAAATGAAAACTATTAGCCCCACACGAGGTTTGTAAATAAGTAATTGTCTGATAATGAGCAAGGAATATCCGTCTTTCTGCTAAACAGGATGTATTGAACTCATAATTCATTAGATACTTTTTATGAATGTCAACTAAGTATCGTAAGTAAATTGCTCCCGGTTGTTCAATCATTTGATAACCAGAGTCATTCTTTGATAAATGATCACTATGCGTTAAACTCAATAGAATTTGATCAATCCTTTTTTCTGTCGTTAAGGTGGAAAACTGAACCAAGAATTCTCTTTCTTTATCATCAATCGAATCACTGTTCGCGACCCAGGATTCTATTTTATCATTAATCTAATCACCGTTCACATTTTTTCTTTTTCTTATCAATGAATAGATCTCTTTACTTGTATGACTTAGATGTCTCGTATTTTTCGAAAAAGTGATTCGATGGATGGGATTTGGTATGATACTTAGGAGATCGATAATATCGATGAGATTGATATTAAAATATTTCTTCTTAGAGCGTATTGATTTGACCCCATAAGCGGGACCACCACTCCATAGCATGTTGCCGCCAGAAGCAGAACCCCGTATTTCTTCTAGAGAATCTCCTAATTTTTTTAGAGCAACTAGAAAGAGATTCTTTAACCAGAAAGAATTCAGTTCAGATGTAGGGTACCTATCCAGAAGTTTTCGCAACTCCATCATGTATGATGGAATCATCAAAGATTTGACCTTTTCGCACTCTGTCTCTAACTCACTAGAGGCTCGGGAAACAAAGAGAAGATGCGTACGAACGAGATATGCAGCAACAAGAAGAAGGAAAAGGATTAAATAGAGGAACTCCCGAACATTTGGAGATCTCAGATGGGTCGATGTCAATGGTGACTCATTATTTCGATGAATCATTTCTTCGAACAGAAGAAGATTATGGAAACACTTACTCGAAATCTCACTTATCAGATTCCATTGTGGAAGACGCAATTTTTTCTGAAGAATTCGCCATGATATATCTGATCCATGCATAATATCATGAAAAATGGATACAAATTTTTTACTGCTACTTAGTATCGGCAATAGGTCTGAAAAAGTATCTAAAAATAGCAAATTTAGATATTTGTACCCTGTCGAGGTAAGGAAACATATATGCCATGGTTCACGGATGAGACTGATCACACCTGATTAGTTTAAAATTCTGACACCTATCATTTACGAGTGAGTATTACACCTATAATTGACAAGCAGATGAGAGTTCTTCCTTCGTCCTCTACTTATGCCCTATAGCTAGCAACAGCTAGCAATAGATAGTCTCTAATCTTTGAAGTACGACTTTTGTTCTTACATTTCTTTGTTTCGAATCATTAGTTGAATTCGTTATTCTTTTTTTTTCTTGATTTCATCTTTTTATTCATTCAATTCATAGTACGTACCAGAAAGACCTCTATTGGAATCTCTATCTCAATTCATAGTAGTAGAGCAGATTAGAAAATGCGTTCCTCGTCATTAATATGTTTGCTCGCGGTAATTGTGGCCTCTCGGGAGAATCGATAACTGCATCTTTGATGCACTTGCTAGTACATCTGAGAATTCTTAATTGGCTAGTTGTAAATAGCCCCAGGACTATGGAACAAGGGGTTATCCCGGACCTACACCGAGATATTGACGGTGATTCTCAAATATCGAAGAACAGAATGCCTGTTTGAACAGCCTCAGTTAATCCTGTCTTTATTTGATAAGAATCAATACGATCTTTATAAGGTTCTTCCTCCGAATGAAATCCAATAGGATCCAGAGAAACCATGTCTTTATCCATAGGATCCCAAGTACCTGAATCAATCGAAAGTTCGATTCGATCTGAACTACTCATTTTCAAATGATATCCACATTGTTCACAAATATTCATTTTTTACTTAAAAAATTTCTTATAATTTAATCCATAACAATTTTCGCATTGAACCCACAAATGCCTATATTTTTGAGTTAAATCGAAATCGGTAGAATTTTCTCTTATCGTGAAATCAATAGCATTCCTGCTAGTTCTTATACTGGAGCTCCCCCTTCCATTACTATTTTCACTTTCACTACAAATGTAACTATAAATGTAACGGTCACTGGATATTCCTCAATGTCCCGGCTATTCGCGGAACGTGAGAAGGGGATGAATAATCATCTGCTTCCGGAAGAAATCAAAGAATTTCTTGGGAATCCTACAAGATCCATTCTTTCTTTTTTCTCTGACAGATGGTCAGAACTTCATCTGGGTTCGAATCCTACCGAGAGGTCCGGTATAGATCAAAAATTGTTGAAGCAAGATGTTTCTTTTGTCCCTTCCAGGCGATCGGAAAATAAAGAAATAGTTAATATATTCAAGATAATTACGTATTTACAAAATACCGTCTCAACAATTCATACTATTTTATTAGATCCGGGATGGGATATGGTTCCGAAGGATGAACTGGATATGTACAGTTCCAATAAGATTTCATTCTTGAACAAAAATACATTTTTTGATTTATTTCATCTGTTCCATGACCGGAACAGGGGGGGATACACGTTGCACTACGATTTTGAATCAGAAGAGAGATTTCAAGAAATGGCAGGTCTATTCACTCTATCAATAACCGAGCCGGATCTGGTGTATCATAAGGGATTTGCCTTTTCTATTGATTCTTACGTATTGGATCAAAAACAATTCTTGAATGAGGTATTCAACTCCAGGGATGAATCGAAAAAGAAATCTTTATTGGTTCTACCTCCTGTT
>JAMXBC010000050.1:40000-57994 GCA_024138005.1 Lumnitzera racemosa
TAAAGATCCATGGAATTTATTGTGGATCCAAGCCAACAAACAATAGAAGCATTTTCGTTGTTTAGTTATTTATTTTATTTTTAATCTTGTATATCTAGATAAATATGTATGTATTTGAAATAGATATAATAAATAGAATCTTTGGATTCGGCTCAATCCTTTTAGTAAAAGATTGGGCCGAGTTTAGTTGAATTACAATTCAATTAAGAGTAAGAGAACGAACGGGAATTACTGGATTACAAAGTATCCATTGCTTCGAATTCAAATTTGATCTCCTTCCATACTTCACAAGCAGCAGCTAGTTCAGGACTCCATTTGCTAGCCTCACGGATAATTTCATTACCCTCACGAGCAAGATTACGTCCCTCATTACGAGCTTGTACACATGCTTCTAAAGCTACTCGATTAGCTACGGCACCCGGTGCATTTCCCCAAGGGTGTCCTAAAGTTCCTCCGCCGAATTGTAGTACGGAATCATCTCCAAAGATTTCGGTCAGAGCAGGCATATGCCAAACGTGAATACCTCCCAAAGCCACGGGCAGAACACCTGGTAAAGAGACCCAATCTTGAGTGAAATAAATACCACGGCTTCGATCTTTTTCAATAAAATCATCACGTAGTAAATCAACAAAGCCCAAAGTTATTTCTCTTTCTCCTTCAAGTTTACCTACTACGGTACCAGCGTGAATATGATCTCCACCAGACATACGTAAGGCTTTAGCTAGTACACGGAAGTGCATACCATGATTTTTCTGTCTATCAATAACTGCATGCATTGCGCGGTGGATATGAAGAAGTAGACCATTATCTCGGCAATAATGAGCCAAGCTAGTATTTGCAGTGAAGCCCCCTGTTAAGTAGTCATGCATTACGATAGGAGCTCCCAATTCTCTGGCAAATACAGCCCTTTTGATCATTTCTTCGCATGTACCCGCAGTAGCATTCAAGTAATGCCCTTTGATTTCACCTTTTGCTATACGAGATGAATCTATTCTTTTGGTTTGTTACTTCTTTTTTACTGAATTGGATTGGATGGATTTCCATGCACATAATAAAAAAAAAATTGTGGACAAAAAAAGTTTCGTTTTATGGATGTTCTGGATACGTCTATTTTGGTTTGAATGAACGTTCTAAAAAAACTTTTGAGTTCTTGAATTTTTTCCTTGCCGAGGATAAAGAAGTTATTCTTCAGTTCATTTCAAAATACTTCAATTGGCACACGCAAGAAATAGGCTAATTCAGAAGCTTTTTGCTCAATTTCTCGCGGAGTCAAATTCTCATCAGTACGCGTCAAAGGAATGGCCCCCTGCCCTTTGATTTCCATATAAAGGACACGACGAGCATAAATACCCTCTTTAACTTCTATTCGGATGGACTGAATATCTTTCATATGGAATCATAGGAAGATGTGACGATTTTTTCCAGGAAATCCCCAACGAAAAATACAGACTATTCCTTCTTTTCTATCGAACCGATCATAGCCACTACCTACATTCCACGAAATTGTGCACCACAAATAGGAACTAATAAAGAGACCTGCGATCCCGTAGAAAGACATCACGATCCCTTGTGAAAAAAAAATTATTTGCTGAGACGGAACTAAAGATATCAAATTCTTACCGAGATAACTCGAAGCTCCAACCAATACGAATCCTAATGAACCTAAAAAAAGGGTAAAGGCCCAGCAGAAATTACTTATTTTTCGAGACCCCACTATAAGTTCTATCCATATATGTTCTGATCGCCAACTCATACTAGATCCGGTTGCATTTTATTGGAATTGAGAAAAAAGTCCAAATGAATTTGACTTTCCTTTTTTTATTTGCGAAGTAACTCTCATCAACTAGCGCTATTCTGTTCTGATGTAACCCTTTAGGAGTAATTCATCTAATTAGTTAGGTCCAAAATAATAGAATCCCCCTTTTATGATCTCCTATAGATATCTACATACATATAGATACGTTGACTTCCCATTCGGCTAGATTCCGATCTATTTCTAGCTATAAGTCATTTACTCATCTATTTACGCATACATAAGAGCTCCTTTATTTATTTTATGTTCATAGGAAGCTACACGTTATACCATATTTTATTAAATAGATATTATCTAAGTCTTGAAAAAATAGATGAGATTTGGACCCATCAAATCTAAAAAATCTTGTTTTTTTGGACATGAAGAGATAAAGAAGCCATTGCAATTGCCGGAAATACTAGGCCCACGAAAGGCACAAAAATAGAGGGTAAGTTTAAGTCGTTGAGAGTTGTCATAGAATGGGTATCTCGATTTAATATTTGTACCTGTTATAAAGATAACATTAGAATTCGTATCTAATTATACTAGATATATCTATAAGTGTATCTAAGTGAGTATATATAATATACTAAGTGCAAGGAATGTATAATTTTATAAATAAATGCGACTTATTCGTCTTTCTACATGAAAGATATAAATATATGTATGATAATTCATTCTTGTCTTTTAATTTGAATTTCATTAATAAACTAAAGAATTTATTAAAAATTCCTGCAAGATTCGTTAGAATTAAAGGGATTCTTGGGAGATAGAGTAGAAAGATACTCTATCTCTCTATTTGAATTTTCTATATTTGAATTCTATATACATAGGCAACGCAGCAAGAAGGATGAAATTCAGTTTATTTTCCTTTGCCTAATTTGAATTTATCAAGAAGAATCTTCTTTTTTTCTCTTGTTAATACAGGTTTACTAAATAGTAATCGGGAATATCGGTATAAAAGAAAAGAATTATCCGTATGATTCTTTATACAATTTCAAATTCAATCTTATGTCACGAAAGAAAAAAAAATACATTCGAAAAATCTTGATTTTGATTCGCACAAACTAACTCTTTTTTGCTACAAATCAAATAATTTAACTAAATTAACTAATTTAACTTAAGGACCTACTTAGATTGAATTTGAATTCAAAGGAAAAAAAGCGTGAAGTTTAAATAACTCACTCAGAACACCCTTTAAAGGATTACGTGGTACGATTGGATCGAATAAGCCCTTATGGAATAAATATTCAGCCGCTTGTGAACCTTCCGGTACTGTCTTATTCAATGTTTGTTCAATTACTCTTTTCCCGGCAAATGCAATGTATGCATTAGGTTCGGAAATAATGATATCCCCCAACATCCCAAAACTAGCCGTCACCCCACCAGTAGTAGGAGATGTAAGGATTGATACATAGAATAACTTTTTATTTGCTTGATAATCATATAAAGCAGCAGATTAGATTTATTAAGATTGAATCTTTACAATAAAAAGATCCAACAGATTCAAGTTTATGGTTTATAAATAGTAGACCTTCAACATAAAAAATACATGTTTCACAATTATACAAAATTCGCAAACTCATACGCCACAGTGCTCATCTCCTACTCATTATTCACATCTCAACACACACACACACACACACACACACATCTCCTGTACACATTCACTCACATCTCACGGTATAACACACATACTCACTCACTTTTTATGTCACTCACATACATACAATTTCCATACTCCACATGCCACTCACTCACACACATCTCCTGCATATAGTCACTCACTCATACGTCACTTACAAACTCCATAACTACTTTACATTCACAATCCTACACCACGATTAGTCAAACACATTTACAATTACGCACATCTGATAGTACCACACACAAGTACAATCAATCCACTGCATCGATCTACCTACGTTACAGTCCATCCATATACAAATCATACATCATGTCTAGTACTCCATACAATCAGTCTACAAACCACACGCTATAGCACTCTATACGATCAATCCATGAATGGTAGTCTACATGAGCGGCACATCCAGTAGTACGTCAAAGAAACTTATACAATCGACCACATCTAAACCAAGCTCGACGTATACACGCCACACGTACAATCCGATTGTAGTGATTCGACTTACTTAAGTAATTGGGTAAGTTGTTTTATTCAGTTATTTATTTATTTTTAATTAGTAGCTTTATTTTACTAACTTGTTTTTTTAGTACAAGTTGTTTAATAATTTTAATATAAACTATAAATTTGCAAAATTTTAGATAAATTATTTTTTAAATAAATTTAATTTTTTTTAGTTAAATTGTATTTTTTAGATATATTTGCATATCTTTTCCAAGATTTATATTTTTAGTGAAAATATGTATTTAAATTGCATCTTACGTCTTTTTTATAAAATTATATTTTTTAGATATAGTTGCATATCTTCTCTAAAATTCATATTTTTAGTGAAAATATGTATCTAAATTGTATCTTAGGTCTTTTTCATAAAATTGTATTTTTTAGATATAATTTCTTATCTTCTCCGATATTCATATCATTTGTGAAGATATGTATCAAAATTGTATCTCACGTTTTTTATTATAAAATTGCATTTTTTTTTAGATATGGTTGCATATCTTCTCCGAGATTCATATCTTCATATCTTTAGTAAAGATATGCATCTAAATTGCACATTATGTCTTTTCCATTGCATTTTTTAGATATAGTTTTATAACTTCTTTGAGATTCATATCTTTGGTGAAGATATGTATATAAAATTGTATATCTCCGTAGATTCGTATAAATCTTACATGTAGGGTTTTTAAAAAATCAATTTTTGACACGTAGTGATTTTTTAAAATAAAAATCTTAATTGGAATCTTTTCAAAAAATTTAGTTAATTAGTTCTATTTTTTATAACTTCACGTAATTAGATCTTTCTAAATTTATTTTTAAATAAATAAATTGTCAAATAACGTAAATTTAGCTCAATTTTTAATTTAAAAGAATCAATCTACTAAATTTTTTTTAGAAAAATAGAATTATGTTGGTTTGATCCCGATTAATAAGTACATAGGCATCTCTATGGTAACCATAAAAAAATTTAATTTTTTTGTTTTTTTTAAGTCGTAATAAAAATTATAAAAAATTCATTTTAGTTACATTTTTGTATATCCTTACATAGCTTAGCATTTTTAGAAAAATTATAAAAAATAAAAGCTCATTAATTTTTTTTTTAATTTTTTTTACATGATGACTTATTCTTAAAATGTTAGTCTCCAAACTTAGATTTTCTAGTTAAATTTTCTAAAAAATTATTTTTTTAGAATATTTGTAGAGCAATAGCTAAATTAGGGTTTTCTGACTCGAAAACCTTACTTTAATTTTTTACCAATTTAACCAATTGGCAACTCCAAATTATTTTTCTAAATATTTTTTGAGGAAAATGTTTTTTTTTTCTTAATTTTATATCTAATAATTTATATTAAGTGGGCTAAGCTTAATATAAATCAAATTAAAGAAAACCAAAATAGGGCTTGATAGAATTAGCAACTCCATTAAGGATCGCTAGTGGGCCAGCCATGTAAAAATTAAAGAATTAATTAGTAGGCTTTTTTTTTCCTTATTTTTATTTTCTTTAATATTGTAATATAGTTATATTAACTGGTTTTTGGTAATTCAAACCTATTAGGAAAAGCTTGGCCTAATGGGCCCTATCTTAAGTAATTTAGGGAGGTTATTTTCTTTTAAAAATCATGTGTATACTTAAATGTGGTTGGACTTAAGCTATCTTAAGAACTTAAGAGAAACCGCTATTATGTAACCCTTAGGTCATTGGGGTCTTTACCTTCACCTAGTAATAATAGGCGAGCACATTCATGCTTCGATGTAGTCTACTAGGTGTTTCCCTAAGAATAGTTGAGGTTACAGAGCGTAAGACTCATAGATCCTACATTCCTACACCATCTTAAATAAAAAAGGGATACTGATTTTTAAATTATAAGAGCTAGAAAAGATTTGTTATAACCCATAACCAATTGGACCTTAGTTTCAAAATTTAATATACTTATATATATATATATATATAAGTTTACATAAGATTTATTTTCAAAAGAAAAATCATAGAAATTTATACACTTATATATGTTAGTCTATATGAATATTGACTGTAATTTTATAATAATTTTATTCCTAGAATTTATTAATTACCAACCATATTACATCTTGTATTAATTTTTACCTTTATCTTAATTTGTGTATGTTTTTTTTTTTTAACTGTGTAAATATTGTCTTATAATATATGTATTATATCCCATGAGTAATAGGTTTTATAATATAAAATTTAACATATAGGGCACAAAATTATTAACATTTCCCCTATACCATGATGTATCAACATTAAAAAAAAAAAAAAACTTCAGTATTAACTTGTAAACTTTTTTTCTTTAGGACATGTAATTATGAAGATTAGTTCCGATAAAGATTATTATGGAACTGTCATTTTCTTAAGTTTTCCAATAAGTTTAAAATAATGGGAGAGAATTTCTAAGAGATATTTTATGATAAAAAAAATAGTTTCATAATGATTTTTATTTGATTGATTTCTATTACAATGCTCTATACGTATAATATTGTTAAGAACTAACACAATAGAAACATAAAAATTATAAAAAAACAACAAAAAATAAATAAGATTTAATCCTCAAATTTTCATTGTAAATTATTTCCCACTTTAAAGTCATCAATCTTGTAAATGTTGAAGTTCTCATTTTTTGTGTTTATCTATTAAGTTTTCATGGTCCTAATAGAGCTTTTTCATAAGTTGTCACCCTTATGTCATCTTTTACTAAGTTTCTCATTGTAAAATAATTTTTACTTCTCTATATCATACTTGTAATATAATAGTTGTCTTAGGTCTTTAGTTATTAGTCTTAATGTTTCTTTTTTTTTTTTGGATTTCTCAACGTTAGTATTAGGCTTTTGTAACATAAAATCAACATTGATTTTTTTCAAAAAAAGTTTCCAACAAAATAAAGAAAGGTTTTTAAAATTAAAAAACTTGATTTTTTTTTAAAAAGAAAGGGAATGCGGTGTTGCTAATGAGAAGGAATTCTTACAGGATTTGAAATATTGTCTTTTAAAGTGATTTGGCCTAACTTGAAACCTATAATCAATCGTTTTCAAAAACAAAATATCTGAAGCTTTTCAACAGAGAATAGCCACAGTAGAAGGAGTTTTGAGCAAGCATGTGAAGTAAGTCGAGACCCTAGCCCATGCTCAAGCCTAGGTGAAATGCCCTAGAATTTGGAATGCTACATGTCCTTAGTCTTCTAATAACACGTCAGGCTCTAAATACCATAATGAATATTTCAAACTTAACATTTAAAAATATCAACATTAGTATAAAAAAACTCCATTTCATAAAATTCAAACTCCATAGTTCATACTCTACAAGTACCAACAAGATTAAAGAACTCTTTTATCTTTCACAACGAAAATAACGTAAATGAAATTAAACAATTAGTACGAATAGAAACTAAAAGATAGATTAAGTCTCAACTACAATTTCATTTCAATCTTTATTACTACTCTGAAAACTGTTAGCTATCATCATGATAATGGTCTCTAAAACCGATATTCGGGTAGTAATAACTATGATTCTAATCTTTATAAGCATTATTCTAACTTGTAACTGGGAAGAAGAAATAATATAATGAGCCGAAGCTTAGTACGTAACACATAAATATATGTACGTGATCAAACGATACATATTCATATGGGTAGAAACGCAAAACAAGTAAATCACACAATTCATTTAATTAACTTTGTTTTTAAATCAAACACACAACTCATGATAATAGTCCTTATGACCTGTTCACATCACAATCGTATCACAACCTAGCGTTTGGGGGTACCTCTTCAAGCTCCTCTATAACCTAACATTGGACATGCCTCTTCAGGCCTCTTTATAATAACCTAGATCTATCTCAGATTATTTTCATGTGAGACTCCACAAGGGACAACGTGTCACACAAATCATTAAGGTTACCTGCTAAGGATCTACCACCACAAGCCCCTAGAACTAACTAAACATAAGCAACATAGAGACATTTAAGTCAGATATACATTTAATTCATTTAATCTTTGCTATCCTAACACTCACATATAACAAGCACGTGTTTACATATTTAGATATTTAGAATCTATTACCAACGAATCAAACCTAACTTTAAATCCTATAAACAATAAATACTTATTAAACTTCTTTAAATATTGAATAAAATGATGACTCTTAGTTAAAAATCACTTCTAGAACATTTAAATCTCTTTAAATTTACTTAATGATACATTAAAGGGGTTTACTTTAGAAGTAACAAAGGAGTAAAACAAAAAGAAGAGGAAAAACTCAACTTAAAGGAGTAAAGCTTAGGATACAGTTGAGGACACAATCATGTCTTTTTAGCCGTATAACTTACTTAGTTATACTTTATTACTACAAGGGATATGACTAGGGATATGGTCGTGTCCTTTCTACCGTGTAACTTTCTGGTCTATCAGTCCACATTACCTATTACAAGTGACATGACCAGAGATACGGTCATGTTTTTTAGTCATGTAACTTTTTGGTTTATCAACCCCCATCACCTACAACAAGGGACACGACCAGGGATACAATCGTGTCATTTTTTAGCCAATTTTTTTTTTTTGTTCTTTCACCCAAACTCATTTCTAAACCCAATAACAATACTCTATAACTCCACATCACAAATCTTTGATTCAAATCAACAAAACCCTTCCAAAATCCACTTTTATAATGGTTTTAATTAAGATGGCAAAACCAAAACTTGTCAAAAGTTCAGGAAATTTGGAGATTCTAAGGAATACACAAGAATTACCTTAATCTCGATGGTTTTTTACAGTTTCTCACTTTTCCTTAACCAATTACTCATAACTTTAAATGATTAAAATAAAATCTTAGTTTATAAAAGAAAGAAAACTCAAAACTACAAATCCATCTTTGCTTACTAAGGTCTTATAGGGTTACGTTCTTCACACAGACTACTTTTACTCGTTAGGGCTTTCGATTATTGCAGGAGAGAAGTCTAAACCTGTAGTACGCAAAGAGTCCAATTATACACTAGTTATGTTGAGGTTTTATTTTAACTCTTTTCTTAAATTTCTAATATCACCCTTCATTAATCCACAACTTAAGACCTTAATACTCTTTTCTATAAAACTTAATTACCTTTTTTTATTTTATTAACACTTTTATTAATTAATTACTTTTTTTTTTCTCTCAGGTATTACACCAGGGGCCTATTGATATTTATCTGAGGCAGATAAGTCTAAAAAATTGCCAATTCATGAGGTCAGCAATAGCAATAAAGACCTAGGGAACAAATTAGAGCAAGAATTGATGAAGATGGAGGAAGAAATTTTTCAAAAAAATTGAAGAGAAATTGGGAGTTCTAAAGGTCACAATATCCATAACAATTTAGGCTTGAACAATGTTTGTACTTTTGAAGACTATAATGTTAACCAAGAAGTTTAAGGTACTAAATTTCGAAGAGTATGATGGAACAGGCTGCCCCAAGCTCTATCTTAGGCTTTATGTCTGCAAGATGGCTCAATTCTGCAAACATGAGCAATTGATGATTCAGACTTTCCAAGATAGCTTAACTAGGCCAGCATTAGCATGGTATGCCCAATTAGACTTCATTGAGCTTAATACTTAGGATAATCTAGCTTAAGCCTTTTATTAATAGTACAAGTTCAATGAAAAAATAGCTCCTTCCCTAATGGATCAAAATAACATGAAAATGAAGCTCACCAAGTCCTTTCAGGATATGCCCAGAAATGGAATCTACAGTTGCTCAAGTCACATTACACTTGTCAGAAAATGAACTGATCAATGTATTCATTTGCACATTAGGTTAACCTTATTATAATCACCTCTTGGGTCATATCGCTTCTACATTTGGGAGATGTAATCATAGCTGGTAATCTCATTGAAGATTCCATTAGAGTGGGAAGATTGATGCGGAAGGGATTAACCCTGTTGGATTCAAAGGCCACTATGAACACTACAATACCTAATCTAATGATACGTGGACCTAGTGCCCTAAGTATTGGCCCTAAAGCTCAAGGAAAATAAGCTAAGCCTAAAAACACCCAAAAGGAGGTTTACACATATCTCATTCCTATGTTTTTAAGTATATCGCCGCCTAA
This sequence comes from Lumnitzera racemosa, assembly GCA_024138005.1. Taxonomy (NCBI): domain Eukaryota; kingdom Viridiplantae; phylum Streptophyta; class Magnoliopsida; order Myrtales; family Combretaceae; genus Lumnitzera; species Lumnitzera racemosa. The sequence continues at coordinate 50,026 of JAMXBC010000050.1, forward strand.
AAGAAGAGGATTTGTACCCCTAAGACCCCAAACCGGGGTTAGACCTAAAAAATAAAACCCCCGGGTATAAAATATGAGACTATATCGGTCAGAAAAGGCATAACTGACCATTACTAGGAGTTTAAAAATAAAGTTAAAAATTTGATTGAAAAAAATTGGTCCATTAGACTTCTTTTTAAGTCCAAGGTTTAAAATTTCCACATAGAGCCAACTATCAACAGATAAAAGGTTTGGAAAAAATGTTGAGACAAATTTAATGGTAAACCCAAAGGGCATGTTTTTTATCGGGTTTTGGAAAAAAGAACGGTTGTCCCCTAAAAAAAAAATTTAGAAGGTTAGAAGAAAAACTCCGATATAAAAAGGCAATGGGTTATGCGCTTAAACAGCTTAAAAAATTAGTCCTAGTCGAATATGAGTCACAACCTAAGCATGAGTGATTCGGGGGAAGAGAAGTGGGAACAAATGTGTTTTTAGGAAACCCAAAATTAAAGAAAAGTGTCTACAACAAGAAGGCCCGACTTACAAAATTAAAGATTCCAATGGCCCAAGGTTCAAGCAATTGAGAGATGCAGGATTGTTGGTATTAAAAACCAAAACAAAAAAGTACAAGTTAAAGGAGCATGACTTTAACAAATTGTACAATATCATGTGGGCCAAGGGGGGCCAACCATAGAAAACTACTGGAAATTAAAGCATGGGTGCAAGATTTGATTGATGAGAAATTTTAGCAATTTCGAAGCTGGTAGGTCAGTTGGCAGTAAAAATCCCTTTCCCTTTAAAATTTTGAAGAAGCATAAAAATAGACAACCTCCCATTAGTTGGAAGGCCTACTATTATCATTTAACAAGGTAGCTCCCTTTTTGAAGTTTTGAGTATATCTCTAAAAAAATAAATGAAATTTTAAATAGGTAACGTGAAGTGATAAAAATACGGGAAAAGAAGGGGAAAAAGAGTTAGTTTTACATAACCTTTTTTTTTGGGATTTTGTAATGATTACGATCTATTTGAATAGAGTTTTTTTCAGGTGTTCTTTTCTTTATATTTTTATAAAGCTGCTCAATGGGGGCATGTTTTGGTCCTTTTATTTAATAAACCTTTTGCAAATTTGAAAAAAAATAAAAATAGATAAATGTGAACTTGAAATTTAAAATTTTCTTTTTAAAGGGGATGTAAAAATTTTTCTTGAAAAGTTTAAGATGAAAAGAGGTAACTTATGTCTTAAACATAACCTTAAAAAAAAGAGTTGAGCGAAAAATGAAAGTACTGGGTCTTCCTTAAAAAAGGTTTTGCCTTGAACTTGGTTACATGTCAAATGATTTTAAAATATTATGTTAATCCCTTAAAATATAGTTATTCCTTGAAAAACCACTTGACCCTTTGAGGGATTTTTCTTAAAATTAACCCTGCCGAATTTCCCCATACTAGGGCAATTGGATTTAAAGGTCATCAATATGGAGAAAAGGAGAGATAAATTGGTTCCCTTAGTTATGTCAATTCTGAGAAAATTTATTATAGATAATTAAATTTATTTAGGATAGAAGAGTTTCAAATAAATCCCTTACTGGGTTGTACACTCATTCAAAAATAAACCCCAGGATTTTTTCCAATCACCCCAAAAGCCATATACACTTCTCCTAAGTTTTATACTTTTGACGAAGTTTTAGGGTTCGAACCCCTCAAATAAAAACTAAACAAGGGAAAATGACCACCTGGCCCAAAAAAAAAAAAAAAAAAAAGAAGAAGAAGAACAAAAAGGGGGAAAAGAAGAACAAAAAAAAAAAAAAAAAGTGAAAAAAAAGAGATTGAAAAAATTAAGGTGATCCCCTTCAAAGATGACCAAATTGCTAGAAAACAAAAAGCCAAACTTATGAAGAATATTTATGGGCCTAAAAACTTTAAATTCAAAGACAAAGGAAAGGGGGCCCTCATGTCTGATCAAACCCACTATACCACCCTTTTAATGAAATTCTTTACAAACGAAAAACGACTTTTTTAAACAAAATTTGTCATGAAACTGGGGTAACCCCATTTTTATTTTCTTTAGGTTCTTAGCTTATAGGTTGGAAAATTTTTATGATTTTTTAAAAATTTGGGTTTTAATCCATTTGCTCAAACCATTGACTAAAAGCTTTACATTGAAAACCCAAAAAAAAGCTTAATTGATTGATAAGTTACCATTTCAAGACGGGCTAAAATTTTTAAAAATTTGATATAAAGGGAGTAAAAATAATTGTTGAATAAAAGGAAACCCTCTTAGATAAACATTTTAAGTAATGATGTTACCCCCTTAAAGGGAAAAATTTAAAAGAATTTTTAAAGTGTTTTCTTAAAAAACATAAATGGTTTAACCTCAAGTTTGAAATAAATGTTTCAAAAAAGTTTAGAAATCATGAATTTCCTGAGGAAACAAGACTAAAAAGGATGGTGATAAATGGGCAAGGGGGCAAGATGATCCTTTTTTGTGATCTTTAGAGTTTTGAAACTTTTTTACTTGTTAGTAATACAATTTTTCATAAAAGAATGCCTTCTTAAATTTTTTTGCAAAAATAAAAAAAAAAAAAAAAAAAAGTTTTAAAAAGAGAAAAAAAGTCATTTTAAAAAATTTTAAAGAGATATATTTTAAAAAAAAAAAAATTAAAATTTTTAAAGAATCATAAATCCCCCTCAAATCAAGTTCAGATAAATTGTCAAAACTCATAAAAGTTTTCTTTTTGCTAGATTGCTTGTTCATGAAGTGTCACCCAGTCCTTTTCTAAGATTCTTTTAAAGGAGTACTTCTTTTATCTTTTTAGACATTGCCCCAAAGGACATTGCCCTATTTCTCTTAATTGTTTCCCTCACGGGAGCGTCTCTAGCCCTTTTTTAGGATCGTTATTCAAAGGAGCATTGCCTATTCCTTTTTGGGATCACTTCCCCGTGGAGTGCACCCAAACTTTTTGGGATTGCTGTCAAAGGAGAGCTATTTTATTTTTAGTTGGACGTTTGTTTGTTAAGTGCCATCCAATCCTTTTTAGAATTGCTTACTTAAAGGGGCGCTTTTTTCCTTTTACAGTGCTTACTCATTAGAAAGTTATCTTTCTTAGTTGGGTCGCCAACTCAGGGGGTACTATTAGTCTTTTCTAAGATCGCTTATTTAAAAAGGCATATTTTTTATCTAGTCCAACCATTTTTTAGATGCCTACCAAGGAGTGTTGTCAGTCCTTTGTTATCGCTTATGGGTAGACGCTTCTTATCCTTATTAAGATTACTTGTTCGTAGGCATCGTTAGTTGTTTAAAAAGATTGTTTATCATAAGGCCCCTCTTTCCTGTTATGGTTTGCCTATTAAAAAGCGTGTCCTATTTTACTCTAAAAAAAGTATCCTATTTTTAATTAAAAAGCTATCCTTTCAAGCAACAAATCCTTAAAGAGATCATCTTTTTTAAAGGATACCCCCTATTTAAGTAAGACCAATTTTTCTTACATTTAAAGTCTTACCCCATTAATTCAATCAAGACTCGCAAAAATGGGTAATTTTTTCTTTGTAGTAAAAATTTTTTCAAAAAATTTCTACAAAAAGGGGTAGTTAGAGACACCCTTTTTTTTGTTTTCCCTTTTGGTTTTTTCTTCTTTTTAGTTTTTTAAACCCCAAAATTAAAAAAAAAAGAAAATAAAAAAAAAAAAACAAAGTGTTTAAAAATTGCCTAGTTAAATTTTTTAGCATTTTTAAAGGGGGGTTGTTTACAATATAATATATACATAGATTTGTAAAATTAGAGTTTTTTGGGTTGTATTAGAAAAATGCTATTTTAAAAAAAGTCATCAATTTAAAATCATGAATGGGACATTGTCCCTTTTTTAATATTTTAATAGGCTAAATAGACTTTGGATTTTTTAAAAGGGTTTTAAAGTATAGGCCAAATTAAAAAAAGTTGGGGTTTAAACTAGGTCAAGATAGAAAACCCAATAAATATGGGTTTCAAAAATTGGAAAGGGATTGGATTAAAAGTTAAAAGAATTTTCAAACCTAAATCGGTATTTTGTATTTATGAAATTGATTTGTGAAGATTTGTTAAGATTGAATCTTCACAATAAAAAACTAAAAAATTCAGTTTTTGGGTTTTTAAATAGTAGACCTTGTTATAAAAATACATATTTACAATTACACAAAATTTGTAAATCATACGTACATGCTCATCTCCTACTCATATTTACATTCAACACACATACACACACATCTCTTGCACAATTTTTTCTCAATTCACGTAAACAAAATACTTACTCACTATTCACGTCACTCATACCCACACAATTTCCTACTCCAACGTTACTCATTTGCTACATCTCCTCGTAATCACTTTTACATACGTATCACAAACTCCATAACCATCCCATTCCAACCCCACTCGATCAGTCAAACATTCACAATCACATCATTTTAGAGTACCACCTAAGCGTTAGTCCATAATCGTCTACAGCCTTATCTATCTGTATACAAATCACATATCACATCCATGCTCCATACATTAGTCCACGAAAAAAAACGTATAACCTCTACACAATAATCTACGAACGGTAGTCTACACGAGCAATACGTCCCCACATATCAAAGCAACCTACTGATCCTATGTCTAGACTAAGCAAAAGAAAACGCACCAAGTACGATCGATTTTGGTGGGTTTGACCCACTTAGGTAATTGGGTAAATTTTTTTTTTCATTATTTATTTTTTTTTTTAATTAATACTTTATTTACTAACTTGTTTTTAGTATAGGTTATTTAATAATTTTAATATAAAAAAATTTTAAATTTTCAAATTTTTAGATACATTTTTTTTTTAGATAAATTTCATTGTTTTTAGTTAAATTGCATTTTTTAGATATAGAGCTATTTTTCTGAGATTTTATACTTGATAAAGATATGTATCTAAAATTTTATCTACATCTTTTTTATAAAATTGCATTTTTCGATATAGTTTTATATTTTTTTCGAGATTCATATCTTTTGGAAGTATGTTCTAAAAGCATCTCACATCTTTTTCATAAAATTTTTTTTTTTAATATGGTTACATTTTTCTTGGATTCATATCTTTGGTGAAAAATTGCTTCTAAATTGCATTTTTTAAAAATAGTTGCATATCTTCTGGATTTTTATATTTAGTGAAGATATGTACTAAAAATTTTTATTCCCTAATTCATATAAATCTTTTTATAGGGTTTTGAAAAAAACAATTTTTACATGTAGTGGTTGTTTTTTTAAAAAAAACTTAACTAGAGTCTTTCCCAAAAAATTTGTTAGGAGGTATTTTTTCATAACTTCAGCAAAATTTGATCTTTTTAGATTTAAAAAAAAAATATAAAATTACTAAATACATAAACTACCAATTTTTAAAATAAAAAAAAATCAATCACTAAATTTTTTTCTAAAAAAAAATAACTATGCTGGTTTTATTCTGACTAACGACTAGTAAACCCTATAGGAAAACCCAAAAAAAATAGACTCTTTACAGATGACTTAATTTAAAAAAAGGTTTTTTGTCTCAAAAATTTAGTTTTCTAGTTGAAAAATTTTTTTAAAAATATTTAAATTTTTTTAGAATTTTTCGAAACTAGTGGCTAAATTAAGGGGCTTTCTACCTGAAAATTAATTTTATTTTTTATATTTTAGCTGGGTTAGCGACTCAAAATTTTTTTTTTAAACATTTTTTTAGAAAAATGCTTTTTCTTAATTTTTTATTGAGTAATTTATATTTAAACGGACGAGCTTTTATATAGATTTAATTTAAAGAAAAAATAAAAAAGGGCTTGATAAAGAGTTATTAATTCCTATTGCTAATGTTTATACAACTGCGTCTTCTCATTGAATTCGAACAACGTGTACATTTGATTTGCAAAAACACTATTGAGCAAAGGGATAAGCAAATTTTTTGTGATAGTCCCGATGGTATAGGGAAAAAAAAATTTGATTATGCTATTTTTGGGATTTTATTCGAAATTTAGGTCATATTCATTTGCTACAACAACCTTAATTACGCAACTTATTACGGGGTGAAGACTCGTTCGAGATTTAAGATTCCCCTTAAACCAGATGAACTTTCTATTTGTTCAGTTTTAACAAAGAATTAGTTTTATTTGTTGAAATTTGCAAAACAATTTGTTAGGATGAGCATCTATGGTTTCTATTATACTTCAAAACCCTTGGGTAAACATTAAGAGATATCATGGACGTTTTTATCATTTGGGGTTAATTAGGGGATTAGTTTTTAATTACTGATTTAGTAGTAATTGTATTTTTGGGATGTTTAACTCTTTTGGGAAACCCAATCCTAACCTTTGGGGTATTAAGATGGTTTTTTTAGGAAAATTATTTAATATAAGAAATTTTTAATATGTGAAAATTTTAAATTAAAAAAATTTTTTAAAAAAAATTGGGTTTTTGTAATTTGAGTAAAAAACAGAATAATATTAAATCGAAATTAAAATTGAATTTAGGTTAAAAATATAAAAAAGTAAGATTTTCTCACATGGGGTTTAAAAACCCATACCCCAATTAGGTTAGCGTACCGAATAGCTTGAATACTAAATTAAGACCCCAAAGGATATTTTAATACTCAGCTTGATTAATTTCACTTTGGATTTTACATTTTAGGGCTTAGAAAACGAAATAAAAATAATTTAGAAAAAATTGATGTGGGGAAATGAACCCAAACCTAAAACCCCAAAACCAGGGAAAAATTGTAAAAGACCTAAGACCCCAGATAATTAGGTATTTAACCCTAAAAAAACATAACAAAAAAGCGTTAAAGGATTTAAAAGAACCTAAATCGTTATATGAAAAACTGAAAAACCCCGTTTGTATTATGGGATGATTGGCGTGGGCCCGAGCAAGTGGCCTGGTGGTGACAAGGAGTTGAGGGAAATTGGGTTTTAAAACAAAGTTATTTTTTGGAGGCTAAAAAATTATGCTTGGTTGTTTCTTGTTAGATAGTTAGGTATGCATGTGCTTGATATGTGTGAGCTATGATTCTGTTTGTTGCTCTAGATTATGTATGAATTGTATGAAATGATGATCACCCCAAACTGGGGTTTTAAACAAAATATTGACCAATAATCTAAACGGGAAAGCATGGAACCGTTAGGGAATTTTAAATCTCCGACCAAATACTGCCCCTTTAAAAAGGGGTAGCGTAGGATTGCATAATGGTCCCTTCTTCATCCTCAGTCAACAAATGACAGGAAGGAGATCGCGACGAGGGGAAGTCAGGGTTCGAAAGGGAGTCGCGGAAAGGGGTGAGGTCTCCATTGCATAAGCCTGGGTTTGGTTGTGAGTTTGCATTAATGGCAATCCCAAATCGGATTGAACGGGGCAATTTCTCTAATCTCACAATGGGGCCGGAAACGTCTGCGATGGCATTTGCTTGCACATCATTGCACCCAAAAAGTTGATTGAAAAAACTTTTTGTGTTTTGGTATGGTTTTTTAAACCCCATCCTAATTCGAGTTGTGGTTTTAATCCCTAACGTCGGAGGTGCTGGCTAAGAAGCAGCAAACAACTATTTGAAGCTAGCAACGCTAGTTTTCCCGAGGTGAGGAAAAACTTTAAGAACAAAACATATTTTTTTAAGGTTTAAACTATTAAGTTTTTAAAACCAATTTTAATAATTGAATTTATTATATTATAAAATATTTTTCCTTTTCTTAGGTAAAAATTCAAAAGTTTACTTCAAGGGGTTGTCGTGGATGCCCTTTTATTGATCAAAGGGCTAAGATGTGGTTGTAAGGCCAACTTCATCTTAAATGGTTTACACGGCGGGGCTGTTATGCTCTACCGTTCAGGTATGACACTTTTAACCTTAAAAAAGGGGCCCCCCATTTACTTTTTCAAAACTTAGACCCAAGGTGGGTCTCTGTTTAAAAAGTATAAGGTTGATTTGTATTTACTTTTTGAGGAAATGTCATCTACGAAGGTTTTTACAAGCCAAAAAGGGGGAAA
>JAMXBC010000500.1:0-20350 GCA_024138005.1 Lumnitzera racemosa
TTTTAATTCCATGTGAAATATTGGGTACATGTATTCAACTAATTAGGTATCATGCATAATCTGTAATTCGTATGTGTTGTATACTTTTGGCATGCACATTGATTAGGCTTTATTTTTATAAACAAAATAACAAAGATCAAGCTTTACATAATCTTAATGCTTGAATTCAACACTTAAATCTAACCTATGTTTTGATGTATGAACCTACATGTGCTAGAAGTTTGAGACCAAACATATATCTATTTATACTCAAAGTCTTTAAATCCACTTAATGACACTTCCTTCAACTTCTCCTTTGACTTCCTCTACCTTAGATTACACACCCTAAAAAAAAAAAAAATTAGGTTTGATTTTTCTATTATAGTTTAGAAATAGGAAAGGGGCAAAGATGATTTAAGAAAAATAAAAATTTGAGAGATTTCATGCATTCTAGATAATATAAGGAATAGAGAGGAGAATAAAATGAGAGGGCCTATTGATTATTCCTTCCAAAATTGTTGTGATTTGGAGGGAGAAAGGTAATATATTGATTTAAAAATTTAAATATTATTTATTGAAAAGAATGTTACTATATTTGGTCCCTTCACTTTCTTTCCTTTATAATTCTTTTCTCTAATTATTTTCCTTCATATATATATATTTTTCATCTTTCTTAGTATAGTGAACTAGAATAGTTAGACCTATAATTCAAGAAGAAGACTTTGGTTGATGTTACATTAATTTTAGGTAAGACAATCATAATATGTCACCCTTTTCCAAAAAAAAAAAAAAAAGAAAACTAACTAACTAACAACAACAATCATAATAATAATAACCACCTCCATAACATGACCCTTAGTTTCAATAAACACTATTTGGCCCTAAACTTTACTAGGAACCATATTATAGGATATTGTCAATAAAAAGAACCTCAAAAAAATGAAATAAGTTCATTAAGGATAGCTTTAAATTCTTACCTTTAGCTCGAAGAATATTGCAAAACCTAAATGTTTCATGGGTGAAAGTTTTGAAGAGCATTTATTTCCTACATTGGGATTTATTAGTGCTTCAAGAGGTAATAGGGCCTTATAAGCATGGGAAAGCATTTTATAAGGAAGAAATGCAATAACTAATGGGTTAATTTGGTAAATAGGTGATGGGAGACTAGTTTGAGTGTGGAGAGATCCTCAAATTCATTCTTTACCTAGGTTTAAGCTTACTTCTAGGAATGTTAAGGCAAAGTTGGAGGATTTGAGGGTGAGTAACCTAATAGATGTTGTAAAAGGTTGCTAGAAGTTGAGCTTGATTGAGCATAGCTTGACAATCGAAGAAATTGAGGCGATTATGCGCATTTGTATTATTAATAATCAAGGACAAAGATATAGACAATTTTAGAATTTTTATTAAAAATTTTTGCTTATTATTGTAATTATAGTATATATATAACAATGTCATCAAGAAATATACTTCAAAAAGAGGACATTTTGAACTTAGCTATGGAATAATTATAGGTTTTAATATTTTTTGAAAAAGACTAAGGGAATAAATTTTTTATCTTTTCATAGAGTATACATATTGATTGAAATTTAACTATTAACATTTGGAAAATGGAATATATAAACTTGTATAAATTTTATTACCTACAAAAATATATAACAAAAGGTTATATTTAAAGAAACTTACAAAGTAAGATAAAAATAATGACACAATAATAACAGAAAGACTAATCTTATATAACTTTCAAAATAATTACTTTACAAGATTGTTTAACCAGTAATTTTGTGAGAAAAAGTTTTATTTCCACTGCAAGTAATCAAATAATTAGTTGTTATTTATACTTATTAATTTTGATAATATAATTCTATAAAGAAAATAACTATACATCAAATAACATCATTGTTACTATTTATGGAAATTTTGTATGGTAAGATCGAAAAACTTGTAGCATATATTGTTATAAAAAAAATAAATAACAACCATAGGGAACTTATTTAATTAATTATTATTCTTTATATGAAAATCTTAATTTTATTATTTGTTCAGTAAAAAAAAAAGTAAAAGAGAATGAAAAGTATCTATTGAGAGATATACAATAAATACAACTTGAAAAAGTAAAATGACTCTAATGGGAATTGAATTCATGACCTTAGGTTTGCAAACTAAAACACTTAATCACTTAACCATATCCACCATTGTTATAATTTTTGCTCTTCAAAACATATATATATATATATATAGCTTTTTCTTTTTTATAAATTCAATTAATTAATATTTCTTGGATCTTAGAGGGTTAGGGTCACTTTTTAGATCCATCTATGTTAATAATCCTTTACATAATAAATTGTTTTAGTCTAGAGAGAGGTTAGTGATTTACTTAGTAATAAGCAACTATCATGATATTCTTTCTTTGAAAGCTAGTTGTATGAAACCCTTACTTCTTCTTCTTATGATATTTAGTGGGGATGTGGACAATGATTTGCCATTTAGATTGTCAACTAAAGCATAAGCATCATCTATGGTGATTATGTTTAAATGCTTTAGTAACTAACCATAATTTATTTTACATGCACATCTTCACAAGTCCATCTTGTTACTTTTGTGAATTTATTTAATCACTCGAACACTTGTCATTTCAGTGTAAATGGGTTTGAACAGTATGGTATGCTTTGTTACATGTAAGGATTTGCTGATTCACAAAATGTTGTATGGCTTAAAGATGTATTACAAATGATGGCCCTATTAAGGTTTAAAGCAAAACAATTTATTTCTAAGGCAGTAGTAGTTTTGTGGCACATTTAGAAACATTGAAATTATTGTATTTTTAATAAAGCACAATTGAACCCACATACAGTTTTTAGAGCAATCATAAAGGAGCCGATATCTTTGAATCTTTGTGTCAATAGGGAAGACATTTTACAAAGAACTGCAGATCGTATTATGTATAGTAACATTCACTATTGTGAAGAAAATATAACTACAATCATGTGAAAACCTTCAAGAGAATTACAATGGAGGGAATCAATTTTTAGGGATAAGTTCAAATAGGGGATTAGCGTTTCAAAGTGGTTCAAATATGAGATTCATAATAACTAATCTATAAAATTATTTGAATCATTTTATGAAACATTAATCTTTTATTTAAACTTTTCGAAACGTTAATTTCTTATTTATACTATTTTATAAGATGTTAATTCTTTATTTTAATTTTTTAAAACACTAATCCGCTATTTGAATCGATCCCCATTGTTGAATTCTCTTGAAAACCCCCTAATCCTAATAGTATAAAAATTAATTGTGGTGCTTTAATTAATCTTAATAAAGGAAGAGGAGGATTAAGAATTGTATGTGGAGATTATATGGGATGTTTGAAGTAGGTAATAACTTTATTTGTCAGTTCATGTGATCCTAAGTTAAATGAAGCTTGTGTGATAAAGTAAGGATTGAAAATATTTTGAAATAGAGGAAGGATTGTTGTTCAAGTGGAAATTGATTTGCAATTGATTGCTAAGTCTATTATTTCTTCTTTATGTGCTTCTTAGAAGGTAATAGGTGCGATTCAAGACATCTTGTAGTTAAAGTCTATGTTTGAGTGTTGTTCTAATTCTTCTATTCGTTGTGAAGCTAATGTGTATGCTCATTGGGTTGCTACCTAAGTAAAATATGTTTAGGTATCGATAAGGAAGATAATTTACAAGGAACTGTAGATTGTAATATGCATAGTGACTTCACTGTCATGAGGAAAATGCCACTGTAATCATTTAGAAACCCTCTTATCTTAGTGTAATAAAAATTAACTTTCATGCTTCAATTAATCTTGACAGTGGAAGAGGAGAATTAGAAATTGTATATAGAGATTCTATAAGATGTTTGAAGTGAGGGACAACTTTATTTGTTAGTTCATGTGATCCTGAGCTATATGAAGCTTGTGCTATAAAGGAAGGATTGAAGATATCTTGAAATGGAGGATAAATTGCTATTTAAGTGGAAATAAATTCGCTATTTATTGCTAAGTTTATTATTTCTCTTTCATGCGATTCTTGGAAGGTAGTAGGTGTGATTTAATACATCTTGCAATTATTGTCTATGTTTGACTGGTGTTCTATTTCTTTTATTCATCATGAAACTAATGTGTGTATACACTAGATTGCTACCCAAGCAAAATATGGGATGACCTATACTTACTGGGTCAATTGACATCCATCCCATTTGTCTTGTTTATTATATGTTGATTGTACTGTTAACTACCTAATATGGAATGCTTGTTGTTACCAACGAAATTTGTGTTCGACAAAAAAAAGAAGTATGTCTCATTTGGAGGCAACATTTTAGAAAAATGGGGAAAAGAGCATTCAAAAGTACCTACAATGAACTAAAGAGTAAAACTAAAGTAAATGAAAGTTATCAAGGCTTTTATAGTATAGTGACATAAACGCCAGTCTCTTATTAATATGGATTAAGTTTAAATTCTTCTTCTCCCATTATAATCACCAGAAAAAGGTAAATGAAAATTAATTTATTTCCTCAAATTTTATAGTCTTTTTGTACTTTTTTCCCATGGATTTAGATAACTATTTGACCTTTCATAAGCTCCATTATCTAATTGGCCTAAGATTAAATTGGTTTTCGTTGAGGCAGTACTTTAAAACATTTGGTAATGATCTAAAATTAAAATTTTTTATATTTTTCAATATTAATACACAAACGTATAAAAATGAAAACATTTTTTAATTACATCTTACTAATCATTGGAAATTTCCATTAAAATTTATCTACCAAAGGTAAATATGATTGTTATGAGGAAGCTGACTGTCAAAAATGGGATACTTCCATCAATATCTTATGGACATGACCAAAAGATAAACGTATCCACCTTGATGGTCGATCTGGCATAGTATATTGCTAGACTTGGTAGACTTACAAGTACGTCCTTTTTTGCCAATAGAATAGAGTATCATTAATGAGACCGAGTCGGTGGTCTGTCGTTCTATTTTCCACAGTTGCAAACCATTTCTCCAAATGCCGACCATAGCACACTAGTTTTGCGACTTCTGGGTTCACCTAAGTCCATATCATTTCTTATCCGTTGCCCAAACATTCAAACAGATTATGGAACATGGAAATCGTGTATCTACCACCCAGGAATAGATAGAATTTTTGAAAAATTAAAAATTAATTTTTAAAAAAAATATATTTTATTGATTATTCTTGCGTTTTGTACTCTCTTGAGTTAAAACCTAGTGCATTATTACCTCGATCTTATCTAATATTAGTTTTGTTGAAACCTTATAATTAGAGACGATAGTTTATGTTAGCAACTTATATTAGTGTCTTTATTTTGTACTTGATTCATATCAATGCCAAGATTATATCAAACTTAATATAGATCATAAACATTAGTTTATGATCTACTCATACTTATTGGTACCATGATCATGTCTCTTGTGTCGTATATTGTATCATTTTTATGTTTTTTTATAGGACTATAAATGAGTCAAACTCCTCATGAGTTATTCGAGCTCAGCTTACTTTAGGCCAAGCTCGGTTCGGTTCGGCTTTAGCTAAGATTGAGCTCAAAATAAAGTTTATTTAATTAAACAAGCCAAATTTGAGCCTTATATTTAAACCGGCAAGTTAGCTTAAGAACTAGCTTGTTTATATTATTAATAAGCTGGCAGGCTCATGAGTAAGCTCACAAGTAGGCTTATTAATAGGTTCGTAGCCTATATTATATTAATGTAATGATTTTTATTTTTAATTATATTAATAAGGTCGAGTTCAAGCTCTTCTAAATAATGAGCTCAAATTCGTTTACAGACTCATTTAGATATACAAGTTTAAGCTTATTTATAGGGTCATTAAGATATACAAGTTTAAATTTGTTTACTTAAACGAGCCAAGTGTAAGTTTCGAAATCCTTAACAAGCTTGAGCTTAAGCCTCTAATTTCAAGTTAAGTTCAACTAAGCTCAATAATTTTTAAACAAACCGAGCTTGAGTCTTCAAAAACTCGCCTCGACTCATTTACAACCTTAGTTTCCCATCTATAATTGTATTATTGATTCTATCATTTTTAAAGTCATGTTATCGTGTGTAGATGAAGGGTACTAACAGTAGTAGTTATGTGCATGTCACGTGAGTCTTGCTTTACACATCGCTTTAGAGTAGTAACATAAAGATGACACTTAGTAAAATGATTTAGGAGAGAATAGGAAGGTGGAGGAATAGGTAAGTCATATCTTTTTGAATCATCTTAAATATAGACCAAACTCCTTTGGTTCTCTTACCTAACCCAAGAAATTAAGCCAAATATATAGCAGGCTTAGACTGGTACATTAACACGAAAAATTTAGCTCTTTACATCACGTTATACTATAAATTATCAATCTCACTCAATGTAATAAGACTAGCTCTATTTAGCTAGTCCAACGGTGGCCGTAAGAGTTATAAGGAATGATTCACAAAGCTTATATTTAAACAACATGATGATGAGTTGATAATATTTGATCAAACCATCTATATAATTCATTCGTTTGCATTTTATATTTGTATTTATTTTAAGTCGGTGGATTTATTCAAACATGTAATTTATTGAATTGTATTACTTATTTTCATTTAAAACAATGTGGATTTGATCAAATTTTGATTTATTTGGGCATAAGATTTAATTGAATTAAATATTTACACACACGTATATATATAAATATATATATTACTTGAATACAAATTATATTTAAAAGATTAATGTCTCTAGTTTGACTTTTCTAACTCTTGAACCTAGCCTTATTCAAGTTAAAGCTAGATCTAGATCTAAGTCTAACTACCTTAGTCTTACTCACAATAAGAGGTACGACCTACTAAGAGCCATTGATCTAACTATTTAATATTTTTAAAGTGTGTTATAGACCTAATGAAGATAAAGTAGAAGTATCTTGTGAATGATACATATGAATAGACCTAAGCATGGTTCTATCTTGATTATAAACTTGTCAAAAACCAACCCAACGAGGTGGAGAAACTAACCTTGGCCTAAATAGGTAGTTCTTGAATTGCCCATGGATCTATTGAGTCTAAGGGAAAAAGGATTTGCCTTTTCTATTGATTCTTACATATTGGATAAAAAACAATTCTTGAATGAGGTATTCAACTCTAGGGATGAATTGAAAAAGGAATTTTTATTGATTTTATCTCCTATTTTTTATGAAGAGAATGAATCTAAAAAAAATAAAAATTAGGAAAACAACCATATGGTGATTAGTTAAAACATAGTGAAAATTTAAACTATCGTCATTTTTCATGTAAACTACACAAAATAATTAGGAAAACAACCATACAGTCGATTAGTAAAAACATAGTGAAAATTTAAACTATCTTCATTTTTCATGTAAAGTACACAAAATCTTTTCTCGTTCTTAGTATTTAATATATTACTATTAATACATGAGAAATAAATATAATTTTAAAACATATTTATTATGGTAAGAAAGTTCTCATTCCTTAGTATTGTAGGACTGACTTTTATCTTTTGATTTTTTCGTAGGTTATTGTCCTATGTTACTAATATTACAACTCAATTGGGAGTGATTCTATATAAATGAGTACAAAACCTTTTTATCTTCCTGTAAACATGGGTTAAAAACTACATTTTTTTGGACTCAAGTTTTTTTAATTAGTTTTCTTTCAAAGTTTAAAAATAAGTTTATCTTTTAAAAGAATCAGTTTAGGTTGGTTAAAGGGTCCATGATCCATAAACTGGAGTTGAGATAATCAACAGTTTTAAGCCATTGACCTATAACCAACCTTAGTTGGATTAATCTTGGTTCCCCCATCACTTAGGGAACTTAGAATTGGTTAGTTCAGACATGTTCAAAGTCCCGTATTTTCTCTCTCTCCCTCTATATATAAGAAATCTTAACATCTAATTTGAATCGTTACTCTTTATTAATATTCAACATGCTTAAACATAAACTAGCAGATGTTGTTTGATGTTGCAATGCTAAAGAATGGTATATAAATTATACTAGTAGACAACGTATTTCGTGATGTATGTGCAAATTAAATAACATTAAATTTATATCTTTAAAATTTACTACTATTTATTTTGTAAAAAATCTTAATTTTTGTCAATATACATTTCTTTAGTAATATCTCATAAATTTATCATTGTTTATCAAAAATCTTTTTTTGAAATACTTGAATTGGTTTTTATATTGAGAATAGCTCTTTAAACATTTTAATCTCTATTTTTTTAATTAATTATTATTGTATTACTTTCAATAAGTCTTGTGTTCTTTCATACTTTTACTTCAATCAAGACTCCTCGTGTGTAGAGAGAGAGAGAGGGAGAGAGAGAGAGAGAGAAAAGGGGAGAAGAGATTGGAGAGTTGTCCATAAAATTTTGAAATAGTGGAAATATGGGGAAGAGAAAAATGAGATAAAGATGGATGGTGAGGTTAAATAAGGTTATCATGACATTTACCTTAATAACCATGTAGTTGTTTTTATGGTATTAAATAATATAAACTTTTAAGGAGATTTGATGGAATTTTATAAAAAAAAGTTAGAATAGTTACTTAAAATCTTTTTGGTTTTAATAATATAGATATGGCATTGTTTTGCAAATTCACATTTTTTACATGATAGTTTTCATTAATGTCTATTTATTTTCTATAATAAAATAGATAAGGAATGAAAAATATGATGACTAAAAAATTTATACCTTGGGAATGACAATTACTAATAATAAGTTAGAAATTTATATTTTAATACTTATTTTGTGTAATTTTTTATTATAAAAAATACCTATTCGATGTTTTGTTCATTTCATTAATTGCAGTTAAGTTGGAAATTAAAAAAAAAATACTGTTACAACCCGAATGATCTTTCTTGAAAATAATAAAAATTATTTAATTTTTATTTTTAATTGAAAGCATGATTATTCTAGACTTAGGATGCTGGCTGAATCGACCTAGGAGGGGTCAGCTTTAGGCTGGTTCTGTTCAATGGCTTCTGAACCAATATTTGCAAATTTTTTATGAGGATTTTTTTCTTGGAACTTGTGACAGTATTTCATATATAAATATATTACGTAATGTTACAAATATGCATTACTATATAATCTATAGTATAATATATATAATATTATATATTAACATGTATATGTATATATATGTGTATATATACATTTATATATATTAATGTAACACATATATATCTTGGATATATATAGCATACATGTACTAAATTCTTATACTTTGTTGAAACAAATGGATAAATATATAAAAAAAAAATTATTTATGAATTCCATATGTATGACGTATACAATACACAATACAAATATATAAAAGAAAAATTATTTTTCCTTTTTCTTTTTTTTTTTTTTTTTTTTTACGAAAATTGGGCCAAATCGGCAAGCTCAACCCTTTGATTTGCCATGACCCACCAACTAGCAAGTCACCTAGGCGGTGTAGGCTTGCCTATCCGAGTGGATTTATGGGTTAACATGGCCTTATCTCTATGTGTAGGTCGTTTAATACTTAAGTTTTTTACTCCATTGAGAGGGAATTAAAATTCAATCTTACAAAAAGAAATAACTTTCCTTGTAAAAAAGGAATAGAAAAGTTTTGGGGAATAAATACTCTCAAATCTATTTTAAAGTTAATAAGGTAATAGGACTATTAAGAAATAGTGAAACATGTCTATATAATCACTATAAAATAACTTATCTTTAATTACAACCATTTTATTTATTTTTGAATTTATTTAAGATAACAACACCTACGCTTTAGTATTATGAATACAAATGGACATTGTCGTCTCAAGATATTTGCCAGTATAGATTCAGAAAGGAATGGGGCTTTGCACAAGTAGGTGCGCCTGCAAAATAAGGAACAATGAAAAGATGTTGGAATATTATCTAATATGATTACTTCAATACTTAAGTTAGACATGTATTTAGTGAGAGTATGAGTACTCAAAGACAATGTAGATTTAAGTGCACAAATTATCAAGTGATTTACTATTAGGTGATGATGTTGTATTTATAGAGTAAAGAGGAGTTAGTAGGAAAAAATTATGTCTGTAAGAATTGGATAGTGAAGTGATAATATTCGAAGTAGTCAGTAAATTAAGAAGGTAATTGTTTAACTTAGTCATTAGTCTTATCTATATTCTTCTAACTATTGATGATTTTTGTGATGGGTAGATCGCATGATAAGCTTGGGCTAAGGTCGACCATGAGGTGGAAGGCAAAGTCTTCAAAGGGACATATCTTAGGCCAAGAACTTTATTAGGTTGGTATAGACCTAAGCTACCTTATCTAAGAGTCTCTATCAACAAATATATGACCATTAAGTATTTTCTACGGGAAAAATTGCATTTCGTCTGGTAATCATCGTATATTCACAAACGTAGTGGAATTGTTTTTGTCTTATTTTTTTTTAAAGAAAAAATGCATAGAATTAATCGCACTGCAGTGGCTTCCATATCTAACTTTACCTTGCAGAGTTGAATGTATGAAATGGTTTGATCAGGTTAAATGTAGTGAAGCCATAAATAAATCCGAAAATAGGAATTAATTGTTCGATTTTATATATGATAATTCTGTAAGAGGGCATGATAATGAAATAAAAATATGTTACCTTTTGATATTATTAGTGGATGATACACTTAAATAATTTTAATTGTTTATTTGAACTTTTGAATAAAGAAAGTTACATTTCATTCATGCACATAGATGGCATCGTCTAGTGGGTAAAGAAAGAAAATTGTAATAATATAGATTTTTAAGAGTGTGAACACTAAATTGTATATTTATACTTGAATAATATAAATATAGAAAAATAAATAATACTAATAGTCCTTTTCTTTTTCTTTTTCTTTTTTTAGGTCAATACCAGCAGAATTCATGCCAAGGTGCTAGGTCGGGCCCATAGGGTCAAGTATGGGTCCTGTTGATTAAAATGTAGAACGGGGGATGATGAGGCAGGAAAGACGCTTAACCCGGCGGGTGTGGTAGGTCTGATCCGGTTCGGTTTGTTTGCATGTCTAGGAGCCAGGTAGTACGAACCACGGAAAAGAATAGCAGAAATTGAGATACTGGAACTCCCGTTCTGGCTTATAGGTATACAATTTGTTCGATCCGATAGTCAAACTTTCCAGGTTGTTTTCATCCCCCACCTCTCTGCGGCCTTTCATGACCAAGAATGGCAGGTCAGTGACTGGTCCCAAACACTCATTCAATCGCACGTCAGAGCAAAATCTTCCAAGTCCTGATCTGTATTGGTACACCCCGCATTACCAGATAAAGAAACTCGAGATTACCACGAAAAAATCATTCATCGTACTATATTATGAAATATTTTAACAGCTACCTTAGAGTGGCACCCGATAACATTTATCTTTTGATTATCAATTATGTTTAATGTTTTAGTTGACAATTCTACCTACCTTAGATTGGTATTTACTATTTTAACAGCAGTTTATGGAATATTTCTAAAAAGCAACATAAACAACGTGCTTGTAAGCTTTTAGAAGTTTTTTTTACAATTATATGCTTATCAACGTCAACGATAGGTGTTCTACTTAATCCTTTAGATATAGTACGTATACTTGTATTAGAATTCAATTAAATGTTTTGTATTATTTTAGCTAATTATTTGAGTTCTCTATAATAAAAAAAGATTCGATTAAAAATCATTTGTATTTCGAACGGATCATTTTATTGCTTTTTATTTATGCTTTTTGCACTGATTAAATTTATCTGTATAAATAGAGTATTTATTAGGTGGATAAGATATAAATCTAAATGATTTAAATGATCTACTTGAAATATAAAAAGAAAAAATGATTGAATATTAATATAAGCAAATAGGATCACTAGAATGATTCACTTAAAAATTCTCCAAAGACTCTTTATATCTGATAAAAAGTGGAAAGACTTTGTATATTATTCTTGTTATACTTACAGATGGGGCCAAAATTAGTTTGATCGTTATTTTTTCATATTTTTAAGGCTATGTTACACTTGGCCACTAAAAAAGCAGTTGGAAAAGGGTTATGTGTATAAATAAAATGCTATATGTGTAAGTGTAATTTTAAAAATCTACCAGAAGATTAGTGTAATTTATCTTTTTTAAAATATTTAAAAAATGAAGGGAAAAGTTATATTTTTATTTTTTAGCCATGCATTTTTTAATTGAGTTCTCAATGTTTAATTGTTTTTTATTTGAGTTTTCAATATTTGTAAGTAATTCCTTTATTAGTAAGCCATTAGTTTTTTGTTAGGGGTGATACGTGACACTATGTTATTGGTCTATATATTTTTATCAAATAAATAATCTAATAAAATGTTAAAAATAAAGAATAATTAAAAAATAGAAAAAAAAGTGGAAAAATTAAACAAATAACAATTTATAAAATGAAATTAAAATTAAGATTATAACATGTACATACATATATATTATTTAATTAAATTAATAAAAACATTTAAATTTAAAAGGAAAAAAAAAAGAAAAAATAACTAAAAATTAAGAAAAAATTGTCCCCACCATAAAGCCATGAGGTGGCTAATCACTTTAGGGTATTGCATAACCACCAATAGATAGCCACTAATCATCCTCTAGCATTGGGATGGATGAAATCACAGCTTAGAGAGTAGGTTGTGACCAATTTTGAAAAGTAGATCACTTGAGCTACTAGTTGTTGTAAGTTCATATGATCTCCTCGAGGTGGTGGTTACTCAAACTTAAAAGAGAAAAAAAAAAAAAAAAGGAAAAATCTAAGAGAATCAAATTGGGTAGAAATGGGGTCTATTGAGTTTTTTTCAACTTTCTACTTATAGCTGCCGATGGGTCACATATTTTCTTTTTTTTTTTTAATTTTTGAGCCAGCATCTTTTCTTTTTCAAATTTTCTTTTTTAATTATTTACTTAATTAATATATATGATGTTACTTTTTAACAAATTTACAATTTTTTATTTTTTTCATTTTTCAATTTCTTTAATTTTTTTGAACTTTAAAATATTTATTATTATTTTCTTATTTTTAATGTTTTATTATATTATTTATTTAATAAAAACATATTGACCAATAAGATAGTGTTACGTAATATCTTTAATAGAAAAGCTAATGACTTACTAATGGAGAACTTATTTATATACATGTGTAAACATCCAGGATTCAAATAACAGAAATAAAAATTAAGAATTCAATTAAAAAAAGTAATAAAGATCGAGAACTCAAAATACAATTTTCCCGAAATCAAGCATTCTAAAAGGAAACTTTCAGAGCACGTGTCATAGAAATCCTCAATGGGTCATGCATAAGGGGTCCTTTTTTATTTTATTTTATTTTTGTAAAAATAACCTAACAGAATAACGATTACCAAAATGAAACACGTGATGAGCCGATGCGGGCGGAAAGCACATGAACAACGTTTAACATTTAGACTCATCATTATTAGTTTACCAATCGTGCAACGAATTACGAAGGACCCTACGGTGGTCCCACGAAAAATGTTTTACATGATATTTTCATCTTTATGGAGTTGTCAATTATCGAAATGTAATAGTTAAGAGTAGTGTATATAAGGTCTGACTTATCTATAATCTTACATAAATTTCGATATATATTATTAATATAGAAAATAAGACAATTAAATTTGCTTATACCATTCTTAAAAGGTGCAATTTTGATATCACAATCACTAATATGTTAATATTGATATTTATGAAATATTAATATATCAGATGTAATATGTATGGTTGAATAGGTTGCCGCCTTCAGTAGCTATTAGTAAACATTAAGGAGTAGGTTGTTCCACTTCCAAATTTTCGAAACATATAATCATATCATAGAGTCTAGGTATTGAAACTTGTTTGAGACCTACAGTCTACGTATTACAAGTCCTCAGTTAAGATGCCATGCAGTTCCGTAATATATGTAGGGTAACATAAAACTACGTTGGATTAATTTATATAATAAATATAATTTAATTGATTTAAGATCTATTATTTTCCACAATACTCAATCAAATAGTCAAATCAATCTCAATTTTTCCAATTTAATTTGTATATTGATTTATGATAGTTGTGAAAGAAAGACTTAATGATTTATAGCCTACAACTTTCTTGGTGGTTTAATTTAATAGTATATCATGATAGGTCAAATTATAGTAAAATGAAATTTTGATTTATTTTTTTGTTTTTTAATTCAATTCGGTTTGGATTAGTATTTTTTTTTTTATATATGGTGATTAGGTTCAAATACTCAAACCAAATAAACTAGTTCAAACCAAACCGGTTTTACAATATTAAAGAAGAAATTGACTAAAAAGGTATGTAAAGTTTGGCTTCTCTATAAAGACCTCTTGTGTTCCACTAACCTCCACTGTTTAATAATTGCAAGCAACTTAGAAATTGCATCGTATGTCAAAATTTTTTAAATTGCCACAATTACTCAATACTATGGTTTGAAAGACAAACTTGAAATGATAAGGTGATGAGCTTCGAAAGAGGTCAAGATGGAGATGAACTTATAGTTGTTTGGGCTTTCCTAAAAGCCATGGAAACTTTAAGCGACTAAGAAATTGCATTTTATGTCAAAATTTTTTAAATTGCCGCTCAATATTGTGGTTTGAAAGACAAACCTGAAATGATTATGTGATGAGCTTCGATAGAGGTTAGATGGAGATGAACTTATAGTTTTAAATTTATAGTACGCAAGTTGTTTGGTTTTCCTAAAAGCTACGGAAACATTAAGCTGAGGATAAACTTTTTGGTAGTTCTTACTTCTAAATATTCCTTTAAAACTATAAGAAATGCATTTGATATGAATAAAATTAGATTTAAAACTATAAGAAATGCATTTGATACGGATAAAATTAGAAAACTGGTTCTCAGTGAAACCAAAATGTAAATAGAAAATAGATTTTCAATGAATATAAATTCCATTTTTTTCTCATATAACATAAGCAACTGGTAGGTTGAATAAACAACAAGCAAGGGGAAATAAGTACACTAAAGTATAACCCCCCTCTATCTTTATATAATTTATTTTTTAATTGATGATTATAGTTTGCACAGTAAACCAAATCGAACCTAACTAGTATTTTTTGGTTTAAAATTTTTACAAACCAAATTGTATGGTTTGATTCAAGACCTTAGAAGCCATACTGAAATTTATGGTTTGGTTCATTTTAGAGGTGCAAACCTAATTGAACCATATTGTGCCCACTCCTAATAGGTTTTTGTTGATGAGGCATTTTGGACATGAGTCCCTCAAGCCTGTATCGACCCGATAAGGCTTACGGCATAGGCTATGCTCCATAAAGACTTGGCTTTCTCCCTCATGGCCGACATCAACCTAGGCCCGTTAGGTGGCTTGCCCAACTAAAATGATTACCAATGGCTAGAAGAACAAGGATAAGGTTAACGACTAAGTCAAATAACTGCCTCCTATATTTATGGAACATGTCGGACATCATGACTCTACTCTCCAATACTTAACGTGGCTTTAACCTATTAACTCCTCTCCAATTGCTAGCTCTACTACTCTATAAATACTACGTTATCATCTAACAGTAAACCACTTCATTCTTCGAGCACTTGAGCTTATATACTGTCCTTGAGCACTCTTACTCCTTCTAAATACACACCTAACTTAAGTATCGGAGTGGTCATGCCAAACAACATCTCGACGCCCCCTCACTACTCTCTATTTTGTAGGCTCATTTACTTGTGCGAACTTTACCTCCTACAAATCTGTATTAGTAAATCTCCTAAGATGACATTTGGCATTGTTTGTGGGAATTCGATCCAATTTCCTACCTAAACATACTAAACACTCCCCAAAACGTCACCTTTGATCGATATGTCTTACATTGACAACCCTAAGAACCACCGGTTGGTGAATAACCAACTTATTGAAAACTAGCCCCTACCAAGGGAAATGCTGGAGTAGTGCTTGAAGCATTCGGAATGCTTAGTTGAGGAATTTGTAACCTAAAATAGGTTGCTCCGTGCTCGCTCGAGGAAGCCAAGTGGCATAGCACACGGACCCATCTACCCAAAGTCTCTGATGCTAACGTTAGACAAAATAACTACCACTACCAACAGTAGAATGGAAGGGATTAAGAATACGATCCCTTAGTATAACAATAGTTAGTAAGGTTTGTGACCACCTGTAACTAAGCCTTAGTAGGCAATGAGCAGGTGGTTAACTCTTACGGAACACTGGTACACTCTGTAGCTTACTAAGCAATCCGATAGACGATATCGTTCTCAATGAGCTCGTACGATCGTAAGGAGGCTCTCCAAGTAGCAAGGGAGCAAGGCAGTTGGCAATACCAAGCTAATCGCCAGTAACAAAACCCCATTCACCAAAGGTATCCAAGATGAAGTGTTGCCTCTTAATAGCAAACTTCCTACGTTAGACCAGTATGATAACAATAGTAGTCCTAATGATCACTTCCTCCATTTCTGTATCCTCATAAACTTTCATTGTCATGGGGATGCAACTTTGTGCAAGGCTTTCCCATGTATGTTGAGGAAAGTAGCTTGGACGCAGTTCAACCACTTACTTGAGAACTCTATCAACTCCTTTGACGAGCTGGTATGGAGTTTTAGCTTCCACTTCAAGGCTAGCAAGCCCTCATCTAAGGACATGTTGTCCTTGTATTTAATAAGGTAGAGCGAGGGCAAGACTTTACATGAATTTATGGCCTGGTTCAATAATGTTATGGTCGAGATCCCTCAGCTAGACGAGAGAGTAGTAGTCCATGCCGCGTAGCTTGACATAGGACCTTCAGGAGACTTATTTGGATCACTTGCGAAGAGCAAGCTGAAGACCCTAGCGGATTTTTGGACTAAGGTTAAAAAATACATGGACTAGGAAGACAATATTTATGCTAGGCGTGATACCGATCGAGGGAGGTCGAGTCAAAATGACAAAGAGAGATCATCCATAAAAGATTACCTCGATGGCAAGGCGTCGAGCAAAGCAGAAGGGGAAGGCTAGAGAAGTAAGAAGTGTCGAGCCAAGAGGAAACCCCCTTCTCCCTCCCATCTACATTTAGCACAACCCTTTGTGCTGGCCTATCTCCCAGGTCTATTTCGAGGTACAAAATGGAGGCTTGTTACAAAAGCTTGCTAAGATGAAGGGCAACGCAAGTTGTTGGAACTTAGACAAGTATTATCAATTCCATGACAACCATGGCCACACTACTGATGATGCTTCTAATTAAATATGTTATTCAATACGCCCTACTAAGCTTCGTGGATGCCTTCTTGGGGCTACAACCAAATTAAGATGGACCTAAAGGATGGAATCTATACCTCCTTTGTTATCAATTTTAGCACATATTGTTATATCGTTATGCCTTTCAACCTTAGAAATGCCCCCACAACATATGAGTGAATCGTGACAAAGTTGTTTAAGCCTTAGTTCTGGAGAAACATGGAGATATACATCGATGACATGATAGTCAAGAGCAGAAAGCTCAACGATTATGTCAAGGATTTGTAGGAAGCATTCGACCAGATGAGGAAATACGACATGAAGTTGAACCCCTAAAAGTATGTATTTTGGGTAGGCTCCAACAAATTCCTTAGCTTTTTAGTCACCCATGGAGGTATCAAGGCCAACCCTAAGAAAATACATGCCATTAGCGATACGGAGTCTCTTACCTTAGTTCAAGACATACAAAAGCTTATCAGCATGGTGGCTACGTTAAGAAGATTCGTCTTCAAGAGCGTAAATAGATGCTTTGAGTTCTTTAAAATCCTTAAGAATCTTAAGGGTTTTGAATGGACTCTCCAATGTACAGTAGCCTTTTAGCAGCTGCAGGACTTCCTTGCATACCTTCCAGTCCTCTTTAAGCCTATCCTAGGGAAGACTTATACTTGTACCTAACTATTAGTGTCCGACCACTCTCCTTTGTACTAATTAGAATAAAAGAGAGAGAGTACAAGTCCATATACTACATTAGGGGCTTAAGGTTAGGTACACCTAAGTAGAAAAGTTTTCCCTAGTCGTCGTCATCTTGATATGTCAGCTAAGGCCTTATTTCCAGGTGCACTAGATTATTATGCTTACAGACCAGCCGTTGCGCATACTGTTGCAGAAGCTGGATATGTCTAGACGAATGGTAAAGTACGTGATGGAGTAGAGCACATATGGAATCTAGTACCAACCACGAATGGCCTATAAGGTACAAATACTGGCTGACTTTGTGGTTGAATATATAAGAGAGGAGGAAGTACAACAAGTGTTGCGAATGGTAACCAAGAACAGATAAAGCCGGTTGCTGAATAGGTTTAAGCTTACAAAATGGTTGAAAAGGGTTAATGGGGAAAGGTACGAAAGGGTGAAAAATGAAGAATGAAAACAGTAAGTAAAATCTACAAACAGCTCCAGAGGATATGATACATCAATGGAACTTCCGAGGACTTATTGGTCCAATGAGGTTACTTGCCACCTAACCTTACTTAAGGGAAAGGATAAGAGTGATACCGAGAGTAAACAACAGTGTTTACATAAGGAAGAAAGTACTCAAGTGTATTGAAAGTAACATGCCTCTTACAGCTACAAATACAAGGGAATTTATATCCATAAGTTAGGGCAACTTGCCCAAAGGGGAAAAGACAACAAGGACATTTCCCAAAGAAGCAATGTACATGATACAAAAGGGTAAAAATGAATATATAAGAAAAATAATCATTGGTGCTACAGATTTTACATATGATATTGTACATGTAGCGATGTTGCATTAACGAGGTAGTTAAGAGATGCGGATAAAGAGTATGGACATATAGGCTTGTCGAATAGGGATGGCTTAGTCAATTCAGATTCTTTATCTCTTAGCTTCTTGGCAAGGATGATATCGAGTGATAGGTTAGCTTGGCACCAGAGCGTAATCATCGACTTGGCATACTACAGAATAGTGGACAGTCATATGGTATGGCATTGAAGGCAACTTGGTAAGGAAGTACTCGGCTTTGGTAAGGATTGGTTGGAACATAAGGATTCATCGTGCCAGCCCTTCTAGTCCTCGGGCTTAGCTGTAGGTCAATGGTCCCATAACTTGATTCTCATCATTCCCTCCGGGTTGTTTTGGATTTGGGATCAAATCTAAATGGTGTTTGCTCAGTTCTCTATCAGGGTGATATGGACTGAGGTCGGCAATGTTAAAGGCATTAGAAACCCTATAGTCCTCAGGCAGTTCCAACTTATAGGCTATATCATTGATTTTTTAGAGGATTCTGCAAGGTCCTTCTATTCTTGCAAATAATTTGTTCTTTCTATTGCTCAGGAACCATTCCTTGCTGAAGTGTAGTCATACCAAGTATTTCGGTTGAAATTGTTGGCTAACCTACCCTTGGTCTTTTCTCGCATTCTTTTGGCAACTTGATTGATGTGCCGAGTGACCTTATCATAGATGTGTTGAAAAGATTATGCTCTGGCTAAGGCATCAGGGTCCTTTTGCGCGGGTGCTGGTACAGGGGCGTAGTCGAGGGGCAACTCAGGATTGAATCCATAGACCAACTCGAAGGGAGTCTGCTTAATAGTATCATGTACAGTTCATTTATAGGCAAACTCGACTACTGGTAGGTAGACATCCTAATCAGCCAAGTTCTTACCTACTGTAGCTTGGAGCAGTGACTCTAAAGTACAATTAAGTACCTTTGTTTTACCATCAGTTTAGGGGTGACATGAGGTGCTGAAGAGTAATTTGGTTCCTAGTCAATGCCACATGGTCCTCCAAAAATGGCTCAAGAACTTTGGGTCTTTATCAGAAACTACACTCCTCGACACGCTGTGTATACGCACAATCTCTTATAAGAAAAGAGAAGCAATAGCCGAAACGTCATTAGTTTTGGTACAGGGCATAAAGTATACCATCTTACAAAATCAATCTACAACGACCATTACAGAATCTTTACCTTGGGCAGTTCACGGTAGTCCAAGAACAAAGTCCATACTCAGTTCAATCCACGGTTTCGTCAAAACATGTAGGGGCATTGCTTTTCCTTGTTTGGCTTGGCACTTAGCCTTTCTGCATATAGTGCAATTTTTTACTAATTGGTGTACATCTCTTCGTATTCTCAACCAAAAGAATCGGCCTGTCCAGAGACTCCTTTGTTATGGGCTTCCTTGATTAATAATTCTCATATGGAACAAGTCGGAACGTACAGTTTTCCCCCTCGAAACAGATAGCCGTCATCTACATAATACTAATCCATTATCCTCCCATCTACACATCGCGAAATTAGCACGGTAATGGTGCTGAAATTCCTAATAGACCTTCTGTAAAACAAAACCAGTCTATGGAAACTTTTTATGTTGACACAAGTAGTAAAAGTTGGCCACTTGACAAT
>JAMXBC010000501.1:0-20346 GCA_024138005.1 Lumnitzera racemosa
CAATTGGCACTTTCAAATGCTAGGCAAAGAAAATTAGCCTCTCCACTCGGAAAGGCTAAAAAATAAAGAATCCAAGGTCTCTTCCCCCCTCCCTCAAAAGATAAGAATAATCCAAATATACCTTTTTTAGAACTCCTATTGTTGTTAAAATTAAAAAGGCAGCAAATTCAAAAGCATCAAAAGCAAATATTTATAGTGAAGTAGGGGTTTCCCCCATTTAAAAGAAAATTTCCCCTTAGTTGAGAGATACAGGTAATACCTTGTTCATATTTCATTATAAAGCTTCATCGTTCATTAGCATTGCCTTTAAATTCCGCTTGTCATTCCAATGTTTTCCAGTCGAGCAATGCACCTACAGTAGTTTTTTTTTGTAAATATTAAAGTTAAAATACAAAAGGAAAAATTTTTAAAAATCGCCAAAAAAAAAAGAAAAAAAAAAGGGACGATTGCACCCTAGCCCGTTGTCAGCGTGGCATTTGCAGCACCCTTTTTGGGAGCCATCTTACGTGTTGGGCTCGACACCCGACGGGAAGAGTCCCCATCATTCGGGGAGCTGTAAACAATATTTGAAATTAGATGAACAGCGAGGGGAAAGAAAAGGGAAAATGTAGAAGAAAAAGGGCCACTAAAATGTCCCCTTTTATTCAAAACTGAAATTTTCTGATTTCAATTGTTGGAATCATTTAAAGGTAACAATTTGCAGAATAGTAAAAACAATTACCTTTAGGTATGTTCACGATACACCGAACTAAAAAATTTGAAGAACCAGCTTAGAAAATGCCTCCTGGAAAAGAAGAAATCCCCCAACAACTAGAGAGCTAAGGAAGTTTGTCTGTTTGAAGCATTTCATCAAACGGTGAAGTGCAGAAAAAATTGAAATTTTATCCGGAAAAGAGAGGATGGTTCACGAAGAAAATTTAAAATAAAAAGGCCAAAACCCAAAAAATTTCCCAAGTCAAGCGACTTGAAATCCAGAAAAAGAGGAACAAAAAGGAAAAAACCTACATACAATTAACACGATGGGCAAATTTTTTCAAAAGCAGATTTTTTGCGTGTTGAAGTTGCTGAAGGCGAAGAGAGGAGGGAAACGGTGAGGGGAACAAGATTTGGGCCGTGGGAGATTGCGGGGGGGAAAAGGTTCAATGTTTCTACCCAGTGGATCTAGAAGTGGCACGAAGTTTTAGTAGAAAACACATTTTCAGTAAAAAAGCATTAATTAATTTTTTTATTATAAATTTTTTTTAAAAATTTATATATATTTATTCATTTCATAATATTTTAATAACATTAAGATGGTTGAGCTTTTTTCTTTAAAAAATTAGTAGTTAAAAAGGAAATATTTAGGTCCCACATCGATATTTTAGGTTTTTTTTTAAAACAACCTTTATTTTATAAAAGACTTAATAATTTTTTACGGTTTCAAATGAATTAAAATAGGTCAAATTTTTAAAAACTCCTTTTTTAAAACTTTTTTTAAGAGAAAAGTGGAGAGAAGGACTTGAAGCAACCACAATACAAAAAAAGTGTGTTTAAAGGGGAAAATTCCGATGCAAAGAAATTTGAACCCTTATAAAGTTTAAAAAACCTAAGTTTTTTATCAGGCCTAAATTTAAATAGGTATCGGTATTAAAGTTTTTTTTTTTCTTTTAAAAGCTTTCTTTCCTATTTTTTTTTTTTTTATCTTTTTATTTGGTAAAAATAAAAAAATATTTTAATATAATAGACAAAATAAAAATTTTATTATATATATATTATTTTGAAAAGTAATTTTACTTAATCATCCTTTTTATAAAGGGAGATGTTTTTAAAAAAAAAAAAAATATTAGAATAAAATTTTTGCATTTTATGCCCTCTTTTAAGCTACACTTATAAGCAAAACCTTACATAATTTAAAAAGAAAAATGGGTACAAAACGTGCAAATAATACCAAACACCCCTTCTAAATTCCCAAACAAATTCCATGTCTAAATTGTGAAAACTTTTTTTTCTTCTTTTTTTTTCAACCCCTAAGTTTATGTTCTTTTTTTTTTAAAATAATCTTTTATTATTTAATTTGTGAAAAATATTTTTTTTTTCAAGAACAAAATAGTAAAATATTTTTTTGTCGTGATAACCAAGGATGTGCCAACTTTTGATACTCAAATTTGAATGATTTTTAAAAATAATATTATTAAAATTTGATAAATAATTAAAAAAAACATAAAAAATGGTGTAAAAAAAATTTAAAAAAAAAAAAGAAAATTATATTTTAAAGCAAAAATTTTAAATCCCCTGTTTTGTCACCTGTACCCTTAAAACCCGGAAAAAACAAACAAAGGGACAAATTTTTGGGGGGTCTGATTCCTCCACATCCCCTCGCTCTAAAGCTTAAAAGAAAAAAAAAAAAATTTTAAAAAAAATTTAGGGGGTTTTAATTGACAATGACCCAATTGCACTCTAATAGATTTTCACTAATCTTTTTTTTAAATTATAAATTTCAAAAGGGTTCCCATCAAAACCCAAAAAAAAATGTGTTATCCCAACAATAAGATTTTGTAGCCCAAAACAATTGCAAGAGGTTGAGGTCAATTAAGCTTTTTCCCCTTGCCATTGCCTTGGAATGGCCCAAAAAGTCATTTGGGGTTTTTAACAAATATTTTTATTTTTTTCTTATTTTTTTTTAAAAATTATTTTTTTAATTAAATTTAATAAAATTATTTTATTAAAAAATTATTTTGGTTTTATTGAAGCTGCCATAAATCCTCTTAGTAACTTAATAGATGTAAAAAATATAATAAAATGTTTTTACTATGTTATGCCCCGAACAAGAGAATCATAACATCCCCCCGTGAAATTAATTTAAGAAAAAAAGTGACTCACACTGCTATCGTAGACGCAGTTTCACAAGCGTACACTAAACTGCTTAAAAACGTCTGTTTTTTCTTTTTAAATACCCAAACCTTTGGAGACTTATACAAAATTACTTGTTTACACAATCTGCTGTTTAGTCCCCAAAACGAAATTTTACAAACATTTCACACCAAAAGGTAAAGTTTACAATCAGAGTTTTTTAAAAAAAACCACAGGTTTTGATTTAATACAATAAGTTAGAAAACTGTGGGCTCCAGGGAATTTCCTTTTATTTTCTTCAAATTTAAAAGACAAAACAAAAGCTCGGTTAGTTAAA
The DNA here is from genome assembly GCA_024138005.1 of Lumnitzera racemosa. NCBI lineage: Eukaryota > Viridiplantae > Streptophyta > Magnoliopsida > Myrtales > Combretaceae > Lumnitzera > Lumnitzera racemosa. The sequence goes on from JAMXBC010000501.1 coordinate 3,167, forward strand.
TTCCTCGACCCATTTTTCCCACAACACACACTAACCTGGGAAACGGGGGGAAACCTGAACATCTTTCCCTTCACTCAGTCCCTGCAAAAGAGTCTGTAGGGGTTGGAGCACAACAGCCAGTGTGGGGCGGAGTAAAAGAGTATTTTAAATCCAAATAGGTTAATAATTAGATGAAAAGCAAGCAACCCTAAATGAAAACATGTACATGTTAACAGGTCCACTTGAGGTTGAGAAATTTAAACCGCCCCAACTCGGTTTGGGGAGTTTCACCGCGACTCAAGTCAGCCCAACCCCGGGGCTTGTGCAATGGGAACACCCCCCCCCTTTTAAACCGCCTTCAAACCCACGGCCCCAAACCCTGCCGCGACCCCTCGCCTATCACTTAGTTCGACTGGGGTGGGGAAAGGACCTTTCAGCTATCCTTCGAAGGAAGTCGGTATTTGGCCTAACACCTTTTTGTTTCACCTAACGGGTTTATGCCGACCAATTTAAACCTTCAGTCGAGAAACCCGTTAGTGTTAATCGGGGGGGTGACCAACAATTCACACATACAGAACCCATGAAAATATGAAACGCACACCAAGGGTTGAACTCCTGTCACAATAGAGTATCTTTCACCACTACATGCGATAATATCTAACTACAAACACAACCAGAAATACTCTTGGGGTCTCCGGATACTTTTAAATAGACCCAAAACAGGCAAAGTTCCACCCCAACTTACTTGTTTAGATGTTCGCTTTGTGACTTGAATGTAAACCCCGTTTTTGGGAAGGTCCAATTACCAAAAGGTCCAATTTTTTTTCGTAATAATTACAAAACTTTGGGTTTAATCTATAATGGTTATATTAATTTTTTTTAATATACAACAGTTATTATATATTTTTGAATTTAAATTATTAATAATTTATAAAAAAATTTCTATTAATCCATTGATCAGCAATCCTTTATATAGCTTTTGGTTAAATTTTCTTTTTAGCCTATTAATATTACAATTTATACCCCAATTGAATTTAAGATTTTATTTTATAAATTTGAAAATAAATTTGGGTTACCAAAAATTTCCCCCAAAAATTTCTTGGAATTCTAAAAATATAGGGAATTCATTATCATTTGGTTTCAAGTTTCCGTACCTATTGGGGGGGGGTCATTTTCATATTGCGTTTTTCCCCCCTAAATTTGATAAATTATTAAATTAAAATTCTTTTAGCATCCAATTAATTTCAATCTGACTCTTTACTATTACTATTCATAATAGACAGAATACCCATTTCATCTTTTTAATTTCAAAATTTTCCTTTAAATTTATAATTTCAGCCTATTTTGAGCTAATTTCAGGCTAAAAATTCAATAAATTTTTAAATTTTAAATCAAAATTGGGGTACGTAGCAATTCCTATATATATTAACCACACAAAAATTTTCAGCTAGAAACAACATCATATGTTATTTATTTCAAAAAAATTATTTTTCGGATGAACTGTAGATTTCTTAATAAAGTTATTAAATATTACGAATTTTGAAAAAATAAAAATTCCATAAAAGCATGCTAAAAAACCTAAGTGAATTTTTTGTTTTTTTTGTGGGTGGATTTAAAATTTTTTAAAAAATTATTGAAAAAACAGGCAATAATTTGACTTTGCTGTTCTTGGGTGCTCCGGTGGCCGGGGAGGGTGGGTGGTTTGTCGGAGGCGGTGCGGTGGGGGGGCCATGGGGGGTTGGCGGGGTTTACAGCAGATTAGCTAGGTTGGGTTCTACATTTCACGCAATTTTCCTATTTTTTTCTAAATTTCTTTTTATTTTCTACAATTTTTTCTAATTTTTTCCTTTCTTTTTTTGGTTTCCCAAAAATTGCTAAACTTTGTATTCTGCTACTAGGAAAATTTTTTATGGGCCCTTTCACCGCCTATGTTTTTTTCTTTATTTTTTTCCCCTTTGTTTCATTTTTATTTAAGAAGGTGTCAAAAAGTTAAAAGTTTACTTTTGAATAGCCCTCACTTTTCTTTTTCTTCCCACGCCTCCTTTCCCCCAGCAATCTCATTGTTTTTTAAATTTAATTTTTCTTTTTCTTTATTAACTAGTGACTTAAAATAGATTTTATATTAGAATTAATATTTGTTAATATACAAGTTTATCCCCTTTTTGTAAATAACATTGAAATATAAAACTTTACTCATTAAAAAGTTTCTAATATTTTTTATTTTAGGAAATTTAAAAGTCTTTTTCATAAATTTTAAACACAATAAAATATAATTCCATTTTAAGTTAATTTACGAGTATTTTATTATTTGTCCCGGGTTTACTAAAAAATTACGTGATTTTTTTTATGGTAAATTATCCTAATTTCTTTATAGCAAAAATTAATTTATCTCTAATTTCTCGTTGCAATTTAAGTTAAATTTTAGGAGTTCTAACATTTTAGGGCTTTAGAAATATTCCAATTTTAAAGGGAAAAATTTGGGTTTTGGGTCATTATTACAAAAATCTCTTCACATAATATCTCGAAAACTTTTTCATTCTAGTCACAAAGTTTGGGGTCAATTAGAAAAGTTACCCTAAAAGCCCAAAATTTGAACTCGGTTGTCCAAAAACTCAATTTTGGGAGCTTACATTTCCCCCTCCCTTAAAAGAGTTTTGTCCTCAAAATTTAAATCAAAAGCGCCCTATTATATGCTAATAAAACTTTATGACTTATTATTCTTTGAAGAGTGTTGGGAAACGTTCTGGTTCCCGATTCGATTCCCAAGTTAGTTCGGGTTTTGGGGACCGTCCCCCATAAAAACTTTCCATCCAAATTCCCGATTTCGAACTTTGAATTGGGTTCTCTAGATTTGATCATTTTTCCTCAACAGAAAGTTTTCTTGAAAATCCACTGTTTCAATTCCAGCAGCATGGGGATCTTCACAAAATTTTTGTAACATTGCACAGGAAACGCATGATTCCGGCAAAAACTTGGGGGTAAAGCAATTCGGTAGCAAGTTTCAATTTTTTCCCCAAAACCCCTAAAAAGGCCCCGTATTTTAAAGGGTTTTAACTTTCCTGTTGTACCGAAACGCTTAAATCCCTTAAAGGGACTTATCTTTATTTTACATGATCTCTAGGAAAATTCTAAAAATTTTCTTTCAAATTAGCCCAACTTTTGTATCGATCTTGTGCGTTTCACCCTTTGTTGTATTATTTTAAATTTATCATTTTTTTTGATAAATCATTCAGGTCCTATCAGCATATTCATCTTTTCCCCAATCAGTGTGATCGACATTTTTTCCTTTAAAAAAGTTCATACAGTCCCATTGAACGTTGTTGATAACTATTGTTATAAAAAATTTCCCACAAAGGGAAAAATACTGATTCCAATCGCCTTTGAAATCCAAAATACACCCTTTTAACATTTCTTTGAGTATTTGAAAACTCTTTCTGATGTCCTCATTTTTGGGGGTGATAGCTGTCTAAATGTAGTTTAGTCCTAAAACGATGTAACTTTCCCAAAATTTTGATACAAATCGGTTTTGTCTCTATCTAAAAATGTTTTTGGGCACACCATGCGTCAAGAATTTTTTAATATTAGTCGTGCCAACTTTTCTATTGAATTCCCAAATTCGATAAGAAAAGAAGTAAAACCACTTCGTTAACCTATCTCCCAAACCAAAATTTGGAGTCGTAACCCGTTTAGTCCTCGAAGTCCAATTACAAAATCCATTGTAATATGACCCATTTCCATTGAGGTATTTCAAATGGTTCAATAAACCATAGGCCTTGATGTTCTGTTTCACTTTTGGATGATTAAATCCCCCACTTTTTTTGTGCAAAAACCTTTTTCTGCCTTTCCCCCAAAAACAACGATTTAAAATATGATCTTTATTTTCCCCGGGGATGAAAGGGTTTAAAACCCGTTCTGGGCCTCAATCATTATTTCATTTTTAAATTTTGAATCACTAGGCACACAGATTCATCCTTATATTCTACACTTCAACATCAATTTAAAGTCAGGTAATCACCTGAAATTCAATTTTCCTTGATTTCTTTCAATTTTGGGCCCTTCCTTATTGCAGTTTAAAATTTTTTTCGATAAAGGGTTTGGTTGTACAAAAAATTTCGTCAATTGTGCTTTCGTTTCTGCCATCGAACTAAATTTTCCATTTTTTAAAATTTTTTTGACCAATTCTTGTTGAGTAAAAAGCAGCGAGGCTCCCGTTTGTGGGTTTTGCGACTCAATGCACCCGGACAACTTTGGTTTTTCCCGGGGTGATAGTTGATGGCAAATCTAATCCTTGATTAGTTCCCAACCAACGTCGTTGTCTTAATTTCAGTCTTTCTGAGTGAAGAAATATTTCAAATTTTATTTTGTATATATCTCAAAATGTTCCCCGTCAAATAAGTCCCCAGATCTTTAAAGCAACATACAGCTGAAATTTCCAAATAGGTGGGATAGTTTCTTCATGAGGCCTAAACTGTTTTGCATAAGCGCCCCTTTTTTCTATCCGAAATAAATTTTACCCCTATCCATTTTTGGGAAAAGTCACTATATCCACAATAAGATTTCTCGGATCGGAAAAGATAGTATTGGTGCAAAAATCAATCGATTTTCAATCTTGGAAACTTTGTTACTTTCATCTTTCCACTCAATTTAACATCTTTTTGTGTCATCGAGTTAGGCTTAGCGATTTTTGAAAAAGTTTTTTTAAATTGTAAAATATCCTGCCATTCCAAAAAAATCCATTCGTTATAGTTTTGGTGTTTCCATAGCTTGCTTTAACTTTTTAGAATCAACTGAAATTCCCTCCCTGACACAATTGTCCCAAAAACGAATCCCTTCCACCCAGAATTCACTTTTATCCAACTTGATACAATTGATTGCCCCCTCAACTTTTGCAGGCAAACTAGTGTTTAAATCCTCTTTAGTCTTGGAATAAACAAAATATCATAAATGAATACCACAAAAAAATTTATCCAAGAAAGGTTGATAATTCGATTATCGATCCATAAAACAAAATGGTCATTCGTTAAACCCAAAAGGCATTACTAAAAACTCGTAGGCCCATATCTGGTTCAAAAAGCGTTTTTGATGTATCCTCCAACTTATTGAAAACTGATGGTACCCAATTTTAAAATCAATTGTGAAAATAAGTGGCACCATGCATTTGATCAAACAAGCTCAATCCGGGTAATGGTTATTTATTCTTAACAGCCCCCTTTTTTATTTCCCAATAATCAATACAAAACCTCATGGTTCCCCTTCTTTTTCACGAAAAACATGGCGCCCCCCAGGAGATACACTGGGTCGTAAAATCCTTTGCCCAAATGCTCTTGAATTTGCTTCTTAAATTTTGAAGTTCCATCGGCGACATTCAGATGGAGTTTTTGATATTGGTTCTTTCCTGGCCCCAATTCTATAGAAAAGTATAACTTCGCTTGGTCAATCCAAGTAATTTTTCTGGAAAAATACAAAAACTCATTACTACTGGTATTTTCGAATTTTTGGGTTTTCCCCTTTTTCCTTCAATGGTAAATATCCGTAAATTGCATTCCTCAGAAAATTTCGCTTATTTCTATCACTGTTTCTTAGACTTCATTCCCCTGTTTTTCCTTTAAATATGATTTTACCTTTATCGAAGTTTGTTTTATTTTGACAACCACTTTTGCCTTTTGTTTGACAACCAATCTATTCTTACAATGATACATTCCCTTTTTCGGTAAACTATGAGTCTTTTGGGAATTCTTTCCTTGGATTGCAATTGTCCATCATTATTATTTTTTCGGTTTTAAAATTTTGTTCTCCTGTAGGGTTTTTTTTTCCTATATGTAGTTTGCTTCACTTGTCTTTACCCCATTTTTCAATACAAACTTCCCACTACTAAATAAAATGTGATCTCCAGTATCAAACAACGCTAGCAGTTTCCATTTATAAGTCATTTCCCCGAAATAATTTCAGTTTAAATTGTCTTCTCTTAATTACTATATTCAAAAATTCTTTCCCTAGTTTTTACAATCTACAGATATGCCCAATCAGTCATTAAAAAGAAAAATTAAAGAGTTAGTTTTTCATACTGTTATAAACCTTGTCAGTTCCCTTAATTCCCCCTTTCTCATCCCAACCATCGAAAATACTCTTTCCCTTCACAAATCCCCAAAATCCCCTTTTTATTCCTTTGATTTCAAAAACCCCGGGTGGAAAACAGTTGTCTTGCTCCCCGGTTTCTTTTGTTCGTTTTTACCCCAAAACTAGAGAAAATTTCCTTTTTTCCACATTAAAGCATTTTTTAAACCCTTTTATCTTTGGACACTCTCTTATATTGATTCGGACACCACCAAATAAACTTACCTTTTAGCTGAGCACTTGCCTAGGGGAAAAGTTGAGCTCCACATTTCCAAATTTCAGTTTCCAGATTCATCTTAAAAACTAAAACCCGTTTGTTTGAAGCGGGCCATAGTTAAAAGCAGTAACTTCTTCCCCCTCTGTTTTAGTTTTATTTGGATTTGGAAAAGTTCTCTTGAAAACAGGCCCGTATTTATTGTCCTTTTAATTTCTTCTCCATTCACCCTTTCATGCCAGTAGATTTTCTCCTTCACGTGCCTTTTCTACAAAGATGGGAAGTGGTGATCCCTAATCCATCAATTTTACGCATTTGTAAATCAAATCCCTAAAAAAAAGACTTCCTTTAAACTTGATTGTCTCTGTATGATTCAGGCCAATGCGCAGTCTGTTAAACCATTTCATATTGGCACCTCATAGGCCCTTTCTTTATTTCCATTAACTTCAAGTCTTTGATTTTGCCACTGAAGGGAAATATTGACCCTGAAAACTTTTCGAAATGTTTGCCACGAATAGGGCCTGGCATGGGTTTGTACTATCGAATCCTACCCAAACCCCTGCTCCCCATTTAAAAAGAAGGTACCATAAGAGACTTTTTATTTTTAGGAACCATATGCCTCAAAACTACGCTCAAACTGGCCAACCAATCATCAGCTAAAGCAGGCTTGCCCATTTTTACCTTCGAAAAACCAATTTGATTTGATAAATCGGGGGGTCGATGTATCTTGAGGTTTATTTCTCTAGGTTCAGCCTCTTTGGTCCTTTTGGGTTTACATATTTCCCCTAGATCAAATGTTGGATTAAAGCCCCTTGCGTTGGATCATGTGTTTATTGGCAACATTTGTCAAATAAGTTTGGGTCCACATTTCAGGCAGGGGGAACGTCATTTCCAGGTGGTTCTGGTGGATTTTGGAGGGTTTTAAAAGGGGATACTTTGTTGCAGGTTGTTTTTTTCCCCCTTTTCCCCTTTTTTTTTGATTCCTCTCCCCTATTCAGATTTACAGTTACAATTCCAATCCCGCACTCACTAGTAACCTGAGACAAAAATTTGGGTTAACAGTTTTATATTTACATTTTAATTAATTATCCCCCTACATCAACAATATTTAAAAATAGGTTCCCTTTTTAAAAATCTTAATCACAAAAGACCTGTATATCCTTCCCGTATAAGCACAATAAATTTTTTTATATTTCACCTAACTTTCATATAAGGCCATCACATTTTCATGTAGCATTTATTTTTCTATAGCAAAGTCTAAAAAGTATAAATCAATAAAAACCCGCACTTTTACAATAATATAAGAAATTGATACTTTTTTATTCAAAAAATACATTCTTTTCTTAAACGTCAGATTTTAGATCTGATTATCCATTTACATATTTACATATCTAGTGTGCAACACCAAAAAAACATCAGTTAATTCGAAAAGCAAAAAAAACAAAAAATTTCTAGGGGGAAACCAGTACACAAACCTAGGTCAAGGATACAAAAGTCCTAAACTTTTCACTTACCAAAAATCATATCTTTTAGTTTTTACCCCTATCTGGGGTTGCTACATCTTCTGGGGGAAAACCCAAATTTTCCTGCCAGTTTTTTATCGATCCTAAAAAACCTCTATCACTACAGGAGTACTGGTAAACCACTCCTTTGGCACCCACACACTATCCTTGCTTCCTCTTCTTCTGGATCCTCCTCGGATCATAATTATTCATTTTCACTCTAATTTGGCTGTCTTCTTGAGGTAGGTTCTCGGTGGCCCTCAAGGGGTTTAGGCTCTTGAGGGTGCAGTGGCACTTTATACCCTCGCTTATTTGGGGGGATCTGGGAAACCGTCAAATACACCAGGAGGGAAATTCCTAGGAATATATGGAACATGGGGGTATCTGATCAAAACCCGGGGGGAAATCCTTACCCGGGTTCCATGAGCTGGAAAAAAAGTTAAAAAATTTTTCATTTATAAAACTCCATTTTCTCGAAAATATTTTTTTCATAAGCAGCAATAGCATTCTCATTATTCGCTGGCCCTAATATCTCTCATTATTTCCAATCTCTTTCATGCATAGGGCATTTTCCCTTTTTTAATTATCAAGAATTCATCAAAAGTGTAAAAAAAACTTCCCTCACCAAATTAGCAACGGGTTTGCATTGAATCCTATTTCAAAAGGAGTTTCATCCCTTCCATTCAAAGTTCAACCATGCATGAAAAAAACCCGTTTTTTCAACTGAAAGGACAAATTAAAGTTATTTATAACCCGTTTTACATATATATTAAAATATATATTTATAATTTAATTTTTAAATTCATTTCAAACCCCCCCGTGACCCTTTTTTTATCATTTTAAATTTGACGCTTTAAAAATTGGTTCTTTTTAGAACCCTGCTCTAATACCAATCAGAATGTCACGCCCCGAAAAAGAAGAGTCAAAACAGTCCCGCCCTGTAACTATCTAAAAATAGAAGCTGACCTCACACTGCTATCGTGACGCAGTTTACACAAAAGGGGTACAACTCAAAAGCTTAAAAGTCTGTTTGTCATCTGTTAAAATCCAAACCGTGGGAGGCTTTACAAAAACTTTTCATACAATCTGTGTTTAGTACCCCAACAGTAATTATACAGACATTTACATCCAAGGGTAAAGTTTTCAATCAAGGTTTTTTTAAAAAACCCCGGTTTACGATTTTTTATTTCAATAAATTAAAAAACTAGGGGGGGGTCCCCGGGAATTTTCCATTTGTTTTTTTCAAAACTTAAAGACAAAACAAAAGCCAGGGTTTAATTAAAATTTTCCCGATCCCACTTTCCCAACGCGCCCTAACCTGGAACGGTGGTACCCGAAAATCTTTGCCTTCACTAGTACCTGCAAAAGAGTTGTGGGGTTTTTTGGGCCAACTGCTCAGTAAGGGGGCGGATCGAAGAGTCTTTACGTCCAATAGGTTAATAATTATGATGAAATGCAATGAAGCACTCAAAAGAAAACTGTACAGTGTTAACCGGGGCCCTGGGGTTGGAAAATTTATCCGCTCCAACTGGGTTGGGAGTTTTTACCGCGATCAAAAATCAGACCAAACCGAGGGTTGTCAATGGGGAAACCCCCCCCTCCCAGACGCCTTCGAACCCGGCCCTCAACTTTTCCGCACCTCCCGCCTATCCTTAGTTCGACTAAAGGGGGGGGGAAAGGGCAATTTAGCTATCCCCATTGAAGGAATCGGTATTTGGCCCAACACTCTTTTCGTTTCCCCTAAGGGGGGATTATGCATGACCAATTACACTTTCGTCGAGTAACCCTTAGTTTAAAGGGGGTGACCAACAAGTTCACACAAACAGATCCATGCAAAAATGCGAACAGCCCCCCAAAGGGGTTGAACTCCTTCACAACAAGGGTTTATTCCCAAAATAGCTTTCCATAATCATCTAACAAAACACAACCCGAAGTACTCTTGGGGCTCCGGATACTTTTAAAAGTTCCAAAACAGGGCAAGCTACCATCCCCCAAATTTCTTGTTTTAAAGTCGCTTGGACTTGAATGTCAACGCTTTGAAAGGTCCCAATTACACAAAAGGTCCAAATTTGTTTTCGTAATAATTACGAAAATATTAGGGTTTAATTTTAATGGGTTATATATAATTAATTTTTTTAATATACAAACTGTTATTTTCTATATATTTTAAATTTAAATTTTTAATAATTAAATAAAAATTTCTATTAATCCCACTGATCAGCAATCCTTTTATATAGCTTTTGGTTAATTTATTTTTTCCCATTAATTTAAATTAACCCCCAAATTGTAATTTAACTATTTTACTTTTAAATTCGTAAAAATAGTTCGGGTTACCCAAATAATTCCCCGAAAATTTTATGGAAAAACTAAAAAAATAGGGAATTCAGTTATCACTTGGGTTTCAAATTTCCCACCTATTTCCTACTTTTTTTTGCGCTTACCCCCAAATTTGATAAAAATTTTCCAATTTAAAAATTTTTTTAGCATCCAATTAATTTTAATCTGACCATTACATTACTATTCATAATAGATCAACATATCCATTCATCAATTAATTTTATAATTTCCTATTAAATTTATAATTCAGCCTTTTTGAGCTAAATTTTGGCCTAAAAATTTACTAAATTTTAAATTATTCAAATCAAAATTTGAGTAGTAGCAAAATTCCATATTCATTACATCCCACACAAAAATTTTCAGCTAGAAACAACATCATATAGTACTTTATTTCTAAATATATATTCGGATGAAAAAGTAGATCTTAAAAAAGATATTAAATATTGAATTTTGCAAAAAAAAAAAAAAAAATCACATGAAAGCGTCTAAAATAACCTAATGTAATTTTTTTCATAATTTTTTAAATAGATTTATAATTTTTAAAAATTTTTGAAAAAAAGAGCAAAAATTTGCCCCTTTTGGTTCTTTTGGGGGCTCCGGTGGTGTGGGGTGGGGGGGTTGTCGGACGGCGGGGCGGTGGGGGGCCCCTGTGGGGTTGGTGGGTTTTACAGCGATCTAGTAAGGTTTAGAGTTCACACTTTCCGCAATTTCCCCCGTTTTTTCTAAATTTTTTTTTATTTTTACAAAATTTTTTTAATTTTTTCTCCTACTGTTTTTGGGTTCCAAATTGCTAAACATTTTCATTTGCGCTAGGGTAATTTTTATGGAGCCTTTCACCGCCTAAGATTTTTTTTTTTTTTTTTTTTCCCTTTTTCTTTTACTTTTATTAAGGGAAAGGGGTCTAAATGTTAAAAAATTTCTTTTGAATTAGCACCTCACTTTTCTTTTTTTCCTGCCACGCCCCTTCCAGCAATCTCATTTTTATTTAATTTTTTTTTCTTTTTCTTTTTTTAAATAATGCTTAAATATAGTATTATATGTTAGAATTTTTTTATTTAAATTAAAATTTCAAGTTTTCCCCTTTTTAAATAACATGTGAAATATATAAATTATCTTTTTAATTAAGTTTTTTTGCAATCTTTATTTTTAGGATCATTCTAAAATCAATTTCATGAATTTAAAACAATAAATATTAAATTTCTCCTTTCAAGTTAATTTACGAGTATAATTATTATTTGTACCGGGTTACTAAAAAATTACGTGTATTTTTTTTTTTAGTAAAATTCCCACTTTTTATTTAGCTCAAATTAACTATCTCTAAATTCTCTTTTCAATTTAAATTCAATTTTGGAGTTTGAAAATTTTTTGGGTTTTTGTAAATATTCAATTTCTAAGGGGCAAAAAATTGGGGGATTTGGGGTTTCATTATTACAAAAATCTAACTTCACTTAATATCTCGACTAAAAATTTTTCATTCTTTCAAAAAGTTTGGGTCAATTGGGTAAGTTACCCTAAAAAACCCCCAAATCTGAGCTCGGTTGTCCTAAACTCAATTTTTAGAGCTTACAATATGCGAATTTATGGAAGGATTTCAAGAAAAAGGTCAAATTGCTCTCTTAGTGAAGCTAGGTGTATGGAGCAGTGCTAAGAGAAGGTTCGATTATTTAGGTTGTGGAGGGGAATTGTAGGGAAAAAAACAATGATCTTAATTTTTATTTTTTAGTTTACTAACAAGAGCAAGAGTCCGACTTATTTTCTTTCCTCCTATTGATATGCAAAATGTTTGGGAGCATTTTTAAATGGTTAAATTTCTCCTTCTAAGTTTTGTTGAATGCGGGGTACATGGATGCGGATTGAGTAAAATTCTTTAGTCGTAAAGAAAAGTAACGGTGAGAAAGAAAGTTGGCTCCCTGCGACTAAAGATTTATCAAAATTAACTAATGTACTTTGGTTTGGTTTTAAAAAGAGTTAGTATTGGTTAGAAAGCCAGGATTCCCATAGTGCTTTTTTAAATGGTAAAAGCAAGAAAAAATCGTTGGGGTAATGTAAAAGAAGCTAAAGCTCAGTTTAGTTGAAGCTATAGTATTGGGGAGAATCAATATAGAAAAAAAGCATTTTAAGATGTTCTTCTGTTGTCATTTTCGATTTTCAAAGTTTGAATAATTGTATTAGAATTTTATCCTCGATGATTACAATTTGAAACTATGCCTTTCTTTTTTTTTTTTTTTTTGGGTTTTTTTTCAGGGGCTGGTATCGAAAATGTGTTTGCCAATTGGTTGGCTACCTAAGATAAAAAAAAGGATAAGCTTCTTCTGGGCTTCTTTGCCCCAACCCCTTTTAAGGTCTTATTACTATCTAATTTTGATTAGACCTTGGATTGGGTTTTGTTTTGCAATAACAATTTTCTTTTAAGGAAAAAAAAAAAAAGTCTTTTCCCTTTTATGTTTTTTATTATTTTTAAAAAAATTATTAGATTTTTATAGCTTATATAAATAGGCTTTGGGATGGTTTTGCAATAAAAGTTTTCTTTTAGGTTTAAAAAAAAAAATTTTTTTTCCCTTTTACTTTATTTCTTATTTTATCAAAAAGTTATTAGAGTTTTATTAGTTTTTATAAATAGGCATTAGATGAAATGTCAAGGAGCCATCAAGTCGAGTTTGAGACTGATTTTGAAAAAGTGCAAATCTATAAAAAAACTTTAAAAGGTTTTCACCTGTGCTTGAACCTATCCTTAAAAGGGTTTTTAAACTCGTAATGACCTAACTCGCTTAAACTTGTTAATTTAAGGAGTTTTAAATGAATATAAGCCCCTTTTTCAAAAAATAATGCAAAAAAAGGGCCCTTAATAACAAAATTGGGCAAAAGGGAAAAGCATGCACCTTTCCCCCATAATTTTTACAGCATGTGCCTTTAGAAAAAAAAATTTCAAAAAATTGGGAAAAAACTAAAGGCGTATAAAAGGGTTTGTCCCTTCTCTGATTTGAAATAAAAAGAAGGCAACATAAATTTGCTACTTTTTGTGCTCAAAATTTAAAACAGCACCAAAAATGCATCCCAGTATAGAACTTATTTGAGAAAAAAAATATCCCCCCATTTCTTTGAAAATGTAATTTCCCCTTATGCAACAAGCATTTCATATCTTTTCATTCTTTCACTATAATCGTATTTTAAGGTAATTTTTTCCTATTTTATGTTTGATTGCATCTTTTTTCTAACTAATTTCTAAAAAATCATTTTCCTTTTAATTAGTGACTAAAACCCCAGTTTATTATTTTTGATAAAATCTTTAAGCTTTTCGTAACAAGTTAGAAAAGTTAAAGACATTTGGTTGATGTATTGTGTATTTTTACATGAAAATTAGGTATGTCCCAAATTTAGATTTGAAATTTTGATGCAAGATGTATTCAAAGAAATTTCCCAAAAAGTTTTACTTATAACTTTTTAAATTTTGGGGTTTGTATAGGTGTAAAATTATTCGTTGCCTTCCCATTTTTAGGGGAAAAAGGATTTTTCCTAAAAAATTAGTTGGGTTTATAGTGATATTTTTATTGGTGAAAAAGACAAATTTCATGAAAGAAATTGTGGATGCCAATGGTACATCATGGTGGCAAAACAAGGTTGGAGTATGATAGAAGCTGGTTAAGAAGTTTAAGATAAGAAATGATGCAAACTTCTCCCACTTCTTTTTGGGATTTGTGGGGGTATCAAGTTGACCCACTAAGTTGAAATCGCACAAGTATCAAATTTTTCTTGAAGGGGGGTTGTTATAAGTTTATGGTCATAAAGACATGAAAATGTGAAAAATTTTTTGAGATGGGCGATTCTTTAGGAGAAAGCATCACTCATCAGGTATACATTAAATGAAAAAAACAAGTGCTCGGGGCCCAAACAGAACATGTTTATGCAAACAATTAGACTTTTCCAAAACCCCAAGGGAGCAAGAAAGACCCATTGGAGTGGTCAAATTTGAATTGTTACATGAACTTTACATGGGTTTCACTAAGCTCAGGGTGTTTACATCACTTAAGAGCAACTTATGAAACATTTGGGCTAATTTTAAAATGCGAGTCATTGATCTATAAGTCAGGAATGACAGGAATAAATGTTGTGATGATGGAGGTGAGGAGCCAATTGGACATGATAATGGGGAGATTTAGTCTATGATGTAATGGGGAGGATGGGAAAGGATGTGGGAGAACCCCAAAATGAGTCCAAAATTTTTATTAGCAAAGTCAGTTAGGCCTCCCGGACTTTGCCTAGCAAGCCCCTTGCCTCTTCAAGTATCAAAGTGTCCACCAAATTAAGAGTTCCCCAACAAAACAAAATGATGGACAAGGGTTTTTTGAGATTTTTCCTTTTTGTAACACGGTTGACGATAAGAATACTGACTTTTAGCGGATTTCAATGAAATTTTACAGCACTTTTTCTTTAGGATGACTTGGTGTGGGATGTAATACAACAACAAAAAAAATTTATGATGTAGTAAAATGTTCTACATAAAGAACCCCTACAATTTTCATGTCCATATCAAATAAAAAGGTCTAGAAATTTTAGTAAAAAGAAAGGGAAAAAGGTTTTAAGTCGAGGGTACGGGGGCAATGCCCGGGGAAAAAGTAAGAAGGAGTTTCAAAATCCCATTTGGAAGGTTTTTCACTTAGTAAAATCGATGATGAACCAAGTCATGCTTAAAATTACACAAAATATGGTAAAAAAATTTTTAACAGTGTAGGAATAACCCTGTGTGAAGATACTTTATCTTATAGCAAATTACAAAACATTATGGATATACTAAAACAATAGGAGATTTTTTGAGAAAAGAGAAAGACTATTAGGATGGTTTATGGTAATTAAGAGAAGTCGCATAATGAGCTTCCAAGACACTAAATGCGATGAAAAAAAGAAACCAGGGAAACACAATGGATTAAGGGGGGACACATCGTCAAAACCAAGTAAGTCTTAGTTTAAGTGGGTTTTTTAGCCCTTTTGGGGCCATATGTGGAGATAGACCGGGTAAGGGGTTTCCGACCGTGAATCGGCTCACCTAAAAGTAAGCAGGTTTGAACCACCGAACTTTAAAGGGCTAAGTGGTTCAAGAGGTGGAACCCCCAAAAACCCGTAGGGTTTGAACCCCTGGACCGACCCGCCATTGAGCCAGTAGGTTGACCCGTAGTTTACCCCCTTTTAAAAAAAAGAAAGAGAAAAAGAAAAAGAAAACATTAAAACGGGGGGGAAAAAAATTTTAAAAA
The DNA here is from genome assembly GCA_024138005.1 of Lumnitzera racemosa. Lineage (NCBI taxonomy): Eukaryota > Viridiplantae > Streptophyta > Magnoliopsida > Myrtales > Combretaceae > Lumnitzera > Lumnitzera racemosa. The sequence continues at coordinate 18,559 of JAMXBC010000501.1, forward strand.
TAACTAATAAATTTTTGCAATCAAAAACTTTTTTTTACGATGGGGAATGCAATTTTTTTTAAAAATAATACAGCAAACTAATGTAAATAACAATTTAATTAATTATGTGTTAAGGAGGATAGAAAATTCAATTTTTTGTTGATGTAAGTTTTTTTTATAAAAATTATCAAATGTTAAGGATTTTTAATAGAGAAAAAAAAAAAAAAATTTGAGGAAAAAATAAAAAAAAAACAAAATTATTAAAAATTAATACATTTTAAAAAAGAAAATCGAAAGAAAACATTTATTAAAATTATTAATTATTAAAAAAAAAAATAAAAAAATTTAAAAAATTAAAAAAAAATTTTCAAGGGCCGAATTCCCTTTTACGGGCCGGTTAGGGTTTTCTATCATCGTCCCCTGAATCGGCGGTTCAGGGCCCAATTCCGAACCAAACCCCGGTTTTACATAGGGCTTCAAATCTCCAACCTTTAGTATGTATTAATGGTGCTTTTTATACGTAATATAGTAAAGTTATTTTTTCCGTAGCTGGACGAAACAAATTTCCCTAGTTTCATTGCCTTTGCGCTTTGTAGATATGGAATTGGCGGGGGAAAATAGGGATGGTTTTTTTGGGGGGCTTAAACAACACTTTGGGTTTGGGCCCAAAAAGGGGGGGGAAACCCTTTTCCTTATTTTTTATAAACTATCTAGATTGATTCTGTATAAAGGTAATCGAATGGATGGCAGCCTCCATTTGCTTTTAGACATACTATCAGACACTTTCATGCAATTTTAACAAGTTCGCAAAATCAGCTATGTAAGAAACTTTATGGTTTATGGGGGTTTCGGTTTAAAGGGGAAAATTCCCCCCCCCAAAAAAAGGCTTAAGGGAGAAATTTGAGTCGAGTAAAAGAGGAACCCTTTCGAGGGGTTTTTCGACTGAGTTAGATGGGGGAAATGGATATGATGAGTTTACCAATTTTGTACATGACATCGAATATTGTTAAAAGATATAAATCATTTTTGAAATGGATGTGGTTACCCCTTTAATAGGTTAAAAGATTTCTACTATCCTGGCATATGGGGAGGCAATTCGGGTGGGAAAAATTTCACTGATTAGCCTTGGGAAATGTATGAACCAAAAGGGGGCAACCCCAAGCACATAAGTGTATCATTTTTAATTTGCGAATGGGTCATATGAGATTTTATAAAAGCCCCATGACAAAGACCACTTTAGGCCGAAAGATGATGCATATGGTTGATTTCAAAAATCACAATCTACATTAAAAATGGCAAATATATTTGGGTTCATTGCCCCTACTACGTGCACCAGCTAAAAATGATAAATTTACAACAAATGTGTAGGCCCCTGGTACAAATAAACACTTTAGATGGGTCTACCCTTCTATTTCTATTCACGGTGACGAGCTAAAGATGTTTAAGGAACGGATTGAAAGGGTAAGCTTAAAAGGAAAAGGTATCACATGGAAACGAATGTTAAGGAAGGATTGATAAGACTAGGTGTAGATGTAGGAGAGAGGGAAAAATAGGAGAAAGGTGTCTAATATGAATTGTGCCAATAAATGCATATCACATTGGGATTTATTATGTGATGATTGTTTTAATACCATACTTGTTTGGATTACTAGCCTGTTTTTTTATGTTTGCAGGGTAAAGAATCGGATCCATTTGTCCCTGTAACCTAGGGGTGGCCCTATTGTTCACGGCCGTTTGAGAGGGGTCGGGTGAGTAATTTATATTCTTACTGCGCTACTCTCCCTAAAGAGTTCACTTTTTTACTAATGC
>JAMXBC010000502.1:0-20340 GCA_024138005.1 Lumnitzera racemosa
ATAATTTTTTTCAATCTTTTGTATAAAATTCCCAAAAATTAAACCCAACCCAATCAAACCCATAAACCCCAAAAAAAAGTTTAAAAAAAAGAAAAACCAAATAAATTTCTACACACAAATTTTTTAAAAAAAAAAAAAATTTAAGAAAGAAAAATGGGAAAAAAGGGGGATAAAAATGATTTCCCATAAAACCCATCCCCTTTCCCTTAACCCTTTCCTTAATGAACACTATGACAAAAAATTAAGTACAATTTTTAAAATCCTAAATTTCTCCTCATTTCACCCCCTCCCCTTTTCCCAAATTTCCCATCATAAACAGCTTCTTCACTCTCCCTCTCTCCCCTTAAAAAAAAAAGTTTTAATAATATTAAAAAATTTTAATATAATCAAAAAATAATTACAAAATTTTTATAAAATTTTATATCTAAAAATTAATTGATACCTTTTAAAAAAATAACTTTCCCTTTTTCCAATAAAAAATAAAAATTTTTATTAATATTTATATACCACTCATCTCTAAACCATTTTAGACAAATTTAAGTTCAATTTCCCTTTTTTTCCACGGTTTTTTTACTTTTTTCTTTAGTTTTTTATTTAATCATTTATTTTATTACATACTAATAGGGTTACAAATACTTTGTAACAATACAAAGGTAATGAGCCCCTCTTTTTTTTTTTCACAAAGCCCACTCTTTTTCCACTAGCGGTAAATTTTTTTGCTATTTTTACTAAATGTGGATGTATTTTCACCATTAGTAATTCCAAACTGAAAAATTAGTAAATTTAAACTTCCTAAATGTATCAAAACAATTTAAAGGTATTTCAATTTTTATTATTCGCCTTTTAAACAGAACAATTTTTGGAAAAAATTTGGGAAACAAAAAAAATGAAAAAGGTAGTTAAATTTTAAAGGGGAAAAATGACCCTTTTTTATCTTTTCGGAAAAAGAAAATTCTGGGTTTTTCCATTAGAATATCTTTTTTTAAATGGTAATAATTTTTTTTTATAGAGTAAATTGAAAAATTAAATTGGGGAAAAAAAAGTTAAAATCGTTTTGGGGGTCGATGGTTTCGATTAAAAGGGCCGTTTGAAATAGCTAAAAAACTTTAAAAGGGGTTTTGCGATGTAAATTTTACGTTTCGAAGCTGGTTTTAAATTTCCTATAATCAGGATTTAGCTCAAAATTTTTCCTTTTACTCAATCCCCAAAAAGGGGTTGGGGGATAAAAACCAAAGGGAACAATATGGAACCAGCGTTGGACCTCTTTTTTTTTCATTTTAAGACATAAACCCTTAATAAAAGGGTAAGGAAATCACTGTGAGTTTTTTACTATAAAAAAATTGCATAAACTTTTGGGGCCCAAGTTAAAAACTTCACCTTTTTTCCACACTATGAATGTACCTTTTTGAAATTTTGCCCTTATTTTTTAAAAGAACTTTTTGGGGAAATTATAGTCACACATAAAGCTATTCATTTTTTTTGGGGAATTAAATGGGGTTTTAACAAAGAGCAAATTAGATTTTGCGAGGGGACCTCTTCCATCAGTTAAAAGCTTAAAACCAGTTCATGGGTTTAGAAAAGCACATCAAGTTACGGAGAACCGATTTCAGTAAAAAAGTTGCTGCTTTTATGGTTGGGAGAACTAGCACAATGTTTTAAAAGGGAAAAAGGGGTGAATCTATTTTGTAAACATTGAATTTTCCCGCAAGGCCCTTTTTTGTAATACTTCTTTATCTTTTTAGATATCATAAGGGGTTAAAAAGGGTAAAAGTTGAGTTTTGAAAAAAAAAAATAAACCCCAAATTTTCCTTTTGTAAAATTAGGAAATTGATGGAGTAGTTTGGCCTCTGATTACTCCTTTTGGGGAAAGGAAATTTTTCACTTCGCCCCAACTTTTTATTTTCTTACATAGAGATTTATTACAAATTTTGTCAAAAAGTAGTGAGTCATTGAAGGGAAAAAAGATCTTCAAGTGTTTCCAATGCATTACAACACAGAATGACTGTTTTTTACTTTTTCTTTTTTTAGCATTTGTTAATAATTTTTTAAGCATTTGGGTTAGTTGTTTTTGGGCCCAAAATTGACCATAGACCCCCCACACTTAATATATTTGTTAAATTTAAAAATTTTTCCCAAAACCAATTTCAAAAAAGTTTCCCCAAAATAAAACCTTTAACTCTCTTCTACAATTTTGGGTTTCAGTACTTTTAATCAAAACTATTTTTGAAACATGTGTTTTTATGTGTCCAGTTTTACACATAATTTGCTTTCTTTTAGCAAAGTAGTTTCTAATCTTTCACAAACGAAAAAACCCAAAATTTTCCTTTTCTTTCAATTTTGGGACAAGATATTAGTGATATTATCACCACTGTAAAAGGCAAAGCTAGACTTACATACTTGATCTTAGTAACCCTTCTGTTATTATAAAAAAATTTTTCTTTCCCCTATACAGGCAAAACTTGTGATGTAGTTTTAACCCTTTATACAAGTAGATTGGGAACATACATTAATTCCAAACTTGGGACTTTTAAAAATAGCAAATAAACATTGAGTTTCAAAGATTTTGGTTTTATGTTTCTTTTAAAGGGGAAAAAAATCCCATAGGCTTATTTTTTCCAAAATCATTTTAAAAGTAAAACAAATTTTTTATATTTGAGTTGCTTCACATTAAAGGTTTGGGGGCCTTTACCCAGGGGCCTTTCCTTAAAAAATGTGCTCGATTTTTTCTTAACATAAGATGTTTTTTTCTCATTCCCTTAAATTTTTTTTCATACTTCATTTTTTCACAAACACAAAACACTTTTGGAGGATTTTTTTAAATTATCTCTCTAATCATTTCCCCACCCACCCCTTAATTTTTCCACACTAATAAGGGAGAGGATTTTGGGTTTTTTAAACCCATTTTCAATCCCTTTCAAAACACTTAAAATCACTCTTTAAAAGGATTTTTCCCTTAATACCCCACAGCAAAATGGTGGGGTAGAGCATAAAAAAACCCGTCTTTTACTAGATACTACAAAAGCTTTCCAATTTATCCAAATCACGTAAACCATTTTTTGTGTATGTGTTGTATGGTTGGGGGGGGGGGTTTTTTAGGGGGAGTTTTTGGTAATTGGCTTCTGCATCCCCAAATAAATTTTGTTCTTATAAAAATTTTTAAGGTAAAAACTTTTTTTTCACATACTTTTTAAAAAAAAAATAAAAAAATAAATAAAAAAAAAAAACCCCCAGATTACGAGTTTTAAGGGTTTTTGGCTATTTTTTTGCATGCGGGCTGATCTTTTTCCCCCTCAAAGGAAAGTTTGCCCCCAAATGATTTATGGTGTGCCCTTTCTTGGCTAAAACTAATGTATCTAAGGCATACAAAGTCTTTGTTTTTTTACTCAAAATTTGGTTTTTTAGCCCCAAGTTTGTTTTTTTTTTTTTGTAGAAAATTTTTTTTTCCCTTTTAAAACAAACAAATCTTTCAGGGCCCTTTTTCCATTTTTTCCCAGGTTTCTCTTGAAACATTTGACCCTTTTTGGCCCAAATTTCACCTTATTTTTGTTTCTCGCGATCTCCACATTTTTATTTCTACTAAACCAGCCACGACCCTACTTACTTTTTTTCCTTTAGCTACGGGTTTGTCAACCGCCTAGAGATCTACTAGGGGTTAAGGTCCAATAGCCTATTTTACAAGATTGTGTATGTTTTGTCTAGCTTAACAATGTTAATTCTTCTACTGTTTTTTTGGGCCCAACATTTTTATAAATTTAAAATTTTCTGATCCTCATCCCTTTTTTCTAGTTTTTTTGCCTTTTTCTTTTATCGTCTGTTTTCTTCTTTAGAAATTTAGCAACAATCCTTCTAAAAAATTTTTTCCCTTGCACACGATTAGCTATTCAAAGCCTAAAAGTAATTCCCCCCGGGAAATTTTAATAAAAGGAAAATTTGGGTTAAAGCTTTTGAGCAAGAGTTTTTGGGGTTTTGGGGAACCCTTTACTTTTTTTTGGATCTTGGGGAGTTACCCCCCAATAAAAAAGCTATAGATGTTTTTGGGGTTTTAAAAAATTTAAATATAAACCAAAGGGGAAGTGTTGAAAGGGAAAAAGGGCTGGGCTTTTTTGGCTAAGGGAAAATACTAAATTGCGGGGGAAGATTTTAAAAAAACCCTTTTTTCTCTAGTAGCAAAGTGCCTACTATTGGGATTTTTTTTTCATTTGCTATTTTTTCTTTTTGGGCCCTATATTTTCATTTAATGTTAACAATGGTTTTTTCTTCACGAACCCTTTTAAAACATGAAAAATTTACTTGCTACCACCTTGGGGTTTACCCTTAAAGACATATTCCAATCTCATGTATTGATTAAAGAATTTTCTAGAGGGGGCTTAAACAAGCTTATAAAGCAGTGAAACTTAGGATTTTTTGGTTTTTTTATTTCATGGCTTTTCTTAATCAAGCCATGATCATTCCCCTTTTTGAAAGGGCATCATTTAGGTTTTGGTGTTTATTTTGCCTATGTGGAGATGGGTTTAGTGACGGTTTTCCAATGCATCCTTCAAAATGACATCAAGAAATAGCTTCTATGATACTTTTTGCTTTTAAGGTTTTGGGCCCCTTAAACCTGCTATTTTCTGGGTTTAAAAAAGCTTTTTTTGTATTTTTTCCCAAGTTATTTATTTTCATAAAAGGTTTTTTTACCTTGACAACACTTAAAACAAGTCTATCTGGTACTAAACCTACTCTTACCCCCCTTACCTTTTTAGTTTTCATGTGCATAAAGCTACGGGTTTCCCTCCATTTCAGACCCAAACTTATTTTTTTGCCCTTTTGGTGGAAAAAAATTTTCTTACTTTACTAAACAACGTCCTAAAATTAGCTTTGCATACATAGCCCTCAAAAAGCTATTTTTTCTACTCCATTGAAAACATTTAAAGGTTTTTTTCCCATGTACGAAGACTTGAAGGGTTCCTTGTCTTTAGGTTTTATTTATTCCCCCTAAAAATTTCTTTAGATTTTTCTGTGTATTCAAATGTTGATTATGGCACCCTAATTCCATTGATAGGCCTCCATCATAGAAAACCCCTTTTTGATCTTGGGTTCGTTTTTTGGTTTTCTTGAAATACCAAAAAAAAATTTACTTTTTTGTACTTTTTCCCCAACCGAAGCAGATTTACCGTAGTTTTTGCTACAGTTTAAAAAGAAGTTCAAGGGGTTTTTTCTATCCCCTTTAGAGATCTTTTCTGTTTCATTGGTCTTACTTTGAAATCGTTCATTGTGTTTAAAAAAATTCCACGGTGCTTGTTGTTTCTAATCCATTTTTCCCAACTCTTGTACAAAACACATTATATTATTTTGCTTTTTTTTCAAAGCATTTTACTCTAGGACATCAAGGTTATCCCTTTCCCTCCGTTTGGGGCAAATTGTTGATTTGTTTACTAAACCCTCCTTCTAAAATTTTGCCCCTCACTTTCGCACTAAGTTAAAATTGAAAGGGTTTCCCCCTAATTTAAAGGGGAACATAGTTTTTTTTGACTATAAAAACTCAAATATTTTCCTTTTTCCCCCCTGTATTTTTTTTTTTGGGTTTTTAAAGGTTTTTAATATTTATTTGGGTTTAGAAATTTTAGTTAATAACTAAAAGGATTAAAAATATTTTAAAAACATTACAAAAGGGTAATGACCTCATTTTGTTTTTCCCAAAGACACTTCTTCTCTATTATTAAAAATTTTTTACCTTTTGAAACAAAATGGGGATGCAGTCGAAAATCGGAATTTCCCCAAAACGAAGATTCATGAATCAATTTCCTAAATCACAATAAAACGTATGTATTATACCTTTTCAATCTTTGTTCCCCCCTATGAAAAAAAAAAAAGGGGAAATTTAAACTTTTCCAGGGAATTTCCAACGAGTAGTGAAACAAATATCAATAAACATTTAAACATTTAAAAAATTAAAAAAATAAAACTTTTTGAAAAAGTACTAATAATTTTTTACGTATAAAAATTTTTATTAAACTTCCCAACCCCTTTCATCTTTCCACATGACTTTTTTAATAAAATTTTTAAAATTTTTTTCTCCTCAATTATGACTTACCCTCACTTATTTTTTTTTTTCCCCCCTTTGGGGCTTCAACTTTTTCCCTCACCATTTCCACCCCCCCATTCATCAAAGGGTTTAAAAATCAAAAGCATGTTGGTGACACCTAAATTTTTAAAACATCCCAATCACTAAATCCTGGCCAACCACTTTGCGGAAAAGGGTTTTTCCTTTTTAAAATTAAACCTAACAGTTGCACCCAAACCCTTTTGAGAATATGCTCAGGGGTCAAAACTAATCCCACCTAGCAAATCCCCTTTGGGGTTCGACCACCAAAAAAGAAACACCACCACTACTGTTGGGGCTTGAAAAACCCAAGCACCACCCCTGGGTTTTTGTAATTCAAAAAAAGGTTAAAAATTTTGATTTTTGTTTCTGGGAATGAATTTATTGAACATATTTTAAGGAAAAAAAATGTTTGTGAAAGCTTTCAAATTCTTCTCAAAACGCAAAGTTGCATTTTAAATGCAGAGTTTTCAAATAAAGTCCTCAAGGCATTTAAAAGGACCTCTTACATTAGGTCCCTTAAATTTTTTTCATGCCTTACAGCTAAAAGCATGCAGTATTTAAAAAACCAAAATTTTTTTTTCCATCTTAAAAAGGGTTTTTATTTTTTTTTTGGGAAATAAAATAAACTTAAATTATTATTTGTTCTACAAAAAATTTAAATTTTTGGTTAAGATTTCAAACCCTTATACCGGGTAACCTAAAAACCCAATTTTCTAATCTCTTGCGCTCCCCAAAGTGAGAAATAAGATTTTTTTTCTTAATGATGGGATAAACTAAAGGTTTTCCCATGATATGATTTTCCCAAAATTATGCCCTGATATAATGAATTGATAAATGTTTTGCTCTTAATTTTGGAAGGCCAATAAAAATTTTTGGTCATTACCCTTAAATTTAACAAAATAACTATTCAAAATTTTAATTTAAAAAAGCCCAATTTTCTTCATTTTTAAAGGGCCCATCGTTTTTATGCAATAACAATTTATGTCCAAAGTGACCTACCCTCCCCCCATACATGAACTAAAGGACTGGGGGGTTAGTACGTGAATGGGGAAAGCCCATAGACCAAAATCATTTTTTTAGGCCAAATTCGTTAGGCACCATTGGTATTCCCCGTACTCTTTGTTACTATTTTTAATTTTTGTGAGCGCTTGAAAACAAGGGAGGGTTTTTTAAAAAACCCCTAACCCATGTTAAATTTATTATACCCAAAATACTTCATCTGGTCACAAGAAAACGTATTGATTTTCCCAATAAATAGTTTGTTTCATACATCGTAAATTTGTGGGATTTTGGGTTTTGGGCTTATAATTTTCCCAAATTTATACCCAAATTCACAAAGGGCGGGTTTTTTGGGTTCACACTTTATAATTTAAACCTTATTTCAATCCAAATTTTAATAAAGGGCAAGAAAAACCACCCTCATGATTTTTTAAAACCTTTCCCTTTTGTGGTTTAAGGGTTAAAAAAGGGAAAGGACCATTTTTTGGGTAACTCTGGGTTAGAAAACCCTTATTATATTTTTGTTCAAGGATCCTGGGATTAAAAAAAAATTACTTATAATTTTCTTTTTCCTACAATTTTTTTGGAGTTGGTTTTTAAATGGAAATTCCCAAAATTAAAGTTTTTTAATAGTTTATTTTTCTTTTTTTCACTGGTAAAAATTCTTTTAAATGCTCAAAGAAAGTTGGTGCAATTTAAAAATATCATGGAAAAAATTTCTCTTTTCCTCTAGCAATTTTGTCACACCAAAGGGTACCTTGTGAATTTGATTTTCCATACTTTTTTCTCTCCCATATATTTAAGCAAAAACCCCTTTTGACTAAGGCTCATCACGGGCCCAGGGCTAAGGGAGTTAATCAAATGTGGGAAATTTTAAATTCAATTACCCCGGATTCCTTATCAATTTTAACTTAAAAACAATTTTTTTAGATCAAAAATAAAAAAAGGGACAATTTCAACATACCCTATGCTTTTTTCAGCTTAAAAAAAAACTTTAATTCATGGCAAATAAAAGGGCCCCCAATTATACCAATAACATCCCAACGCCCCCACAGTACATCTTAAGGGTTAAGCTGCATGAATAAAATTTCATCATACAAAAGTAAGTCTTGCAAGGGGTTCTACAAATAAAATAACAAAGGGGGTTAAAGAGAGAAGCAATTGTATAAGAAAAGGTGAGCCCCCCCACATGCAAGGAACTAAAAGAAAAGGGTTTTTAACCATTAAAGCAAGGCCAATGCTACAAGATTGCAAAATCAAATAACATTGGCTTAGCTACAAAAAAAAAATTTATCGAACAAACGTCCTTAAAATCCCTTTGAAAACAGAAAGAAAACCCTTTGGGTTTTGCGGTTGGGACAATAAAATAAATTTGGAATTTCTTGAATTTGAAAAGGGCTTGGGGCATAAAAACATGATAATTTCAAACTACGGTTTTTTTTTCATGCTAAACCAAAAAGAAGACCAAATAAACAAAGGCCCCCAAAAACCCCCCCACAAGTTTTGGCCCTGACAGAAATTAAAGCCGGAATTACATAAGAAGCAGCGGATTTCAAAATTTTAGTTCCAAAAAAAAGGTGTCCTTGGTATTATACCAGCCATCACCACAAAAAAATTCAAAAATATAAGTTCAGTATATTTTTAAAAACCCAAAACGCCAAAAGAAAAAAAACAGAAATAAAAACGAAACCAAGGGGGAAAAAAACAAGATCAACTGTTTTGGGGGATTTTTTAAAAACCTTTAAGCATAAAAATTTTTGGGTTTCAAAAAACCTTTTTCAAACTTGAAAAACTCCAAGAAGCACTCCCCAACTAATAATTTTTAAAAAAAAGCCCCCGACAGAAAAGGGGAATTTCTCACAAAGAAGGGGGGTACAAACTATGGGGTTCCCGAAAATTTTTTCTAGTACGAATCTTAGAGGAAGTCGTTTCCCCGATTTTAAACCCCTTGGCCATCTTCAGAGGATTACCTAGTGGAATTTAACAACGGGGGTTTCAAAATTAATCATCAAAGCATGCTGGTTTTTTTTTTAAAAAAAAAAAAGAAAAGAAAAACACAAAAATTAATTTTGAATTGGGGAAAGGGCTTCCTAGAATCTTAAACTTAAGGGCCCCTTATCAAAATAGAGCTTCAATTATCCCAGGTTTCAAATTACGGAAAAAAAAAACTACTCAAATGGTAAATTGCAATATATGAAAACATTGGGACTACCCCAAAGGGGAAAGAAATTTTTGGCGGAGTTTTACAAAAAGAATATGAAAAGGAAAGCACGGGGGAAATTGGGGCTTTCTGAGGGAAAATAAGTAAGGTAACAAAATACCCTTTTGGGTTCTTGAAACAGTTGGAGGGGGGGGGGTTGGGAGGGGCAAGAACAAAATATTCATCCTCATGACAGCTTTTTAATTATTAAACATTTTTTTTCAGAAATATAATTTATTATACACAATGCTCCCGGCCTTTTTAAACAGATAACTTACAATTCCGAAAAAAAAATGCCCAAATAATCCCTTTAAAGGTATTTTTAAAGCATATACCTTGACGGCACTGAGCAGGTACGGAAAAAAATTTTGCATGGATTTTGTTGGAAAAGTTTCCCAAAAAAGGGAAATGGGGGCCAGCTGGGGACCGGCTGGGTGAGGGGAGCTAAAACCCAATACCGATACAAAAAAGACTAACACGTTTTATTCAATTATTGTTTTTGACCCATCCATATTTATTTCATTCATATTTTAATTTTAACTTTTTAAAAAACGCGCATTTTTGGGGGGGAAAAAACAGCTATAGACATAGGGAAACTCCCGGGTTGACAAAATATAAACTACCATGGGGGGGTTTTTGGATTGCGACAGCAACAGCAAGTGCCAGGAAACCCCAAAAAATAATCCCCAAATAATAGAGGGTTTTTTCTGGGGGAGAAAGCATTTTTCATGTTTCAAAATTTTTCTTCAAAAAATTTTCCCCAAAACCCGAGAATAGAGGAAAAGGGGACTTTTTTAAAGGGCCCCAAAATTTTCATTTTCATATCATTAGAAGCATCTAACAGCAACTCACTATGGCAAAGGAAAAAAACCCCCAGATCCCAACTTTTTCAAAGGGGGTTTTTTTCACTTTTTCAAGCCCTTCAAGGAAAAGTAAGGAAAAAGTTCTTTAGGGCTAATCTCCCAGAAAAAAAACCTTTTTGCGGGGGAAAACGGGGTAGGGTTTTTACAAAAAAATTTTTTTTATCTAGTAAACTTTCCTCCCCAAAAATCGCAACAATGAATTTTCCCTTGGGGGGGGAATTGTAAATTATTATTTTTTTTATCTCATCTACTGAAAAATTTGGGCCTTACTGACTTGAAAAAATTGGTTAAGGAAAAAAATTCAAAAATTAGGTAGAGGATTGGTGGTCCACTAAAAATGCTTTTAGAAAAAAACCATAACACTCTAAATTAATTTGGTAGCCATTACCCAAAGAGAGACTAATTTTGAAGAACAAAGACGCAAAAGGGTTGGGGAAGGACCCCTTTAAAAAGGTGTTCGATCGAGAACGGGAATGTGCAAGCAAAGAACTTCAAATACCCTGAAGTTAAAAACAACATAAGAATTTTTTAACAAGTAAATTGAATAAGTTTTTCTGCCCTTAAAATTTAAAAAAACTTTTTAATAAAAAAATACAGGAAGTGGAATTTTAAGTAGGACCAAAGAGTTTCCATTTTGTTTTTTAATACCGTTATGGTTCATTTAAAGCAAAAAGATTCTTGCCTAAAAGAAAAGCTAGAAGAAAGGATAACATACATGGGGTTTTTGGGGGCCTTCCTCCCAGGGAAATTTCATCATGAACGACAGACATGAAATATCAACTATCAGTAAGAAAAATTAAAAATTTTTAAAAAATTTTTTGATGTTTCCCAAGGGGGTTTTTTTAAAATGAGTAGAGAAATTAGCCCTTTGAATCAATTGTAAAAGAAACGATGCAAAAAAGTGACCCAAACAACTTAGTTTTTCACTTTAAACATAAATTTCAGCATGATTTAAATTTAATCTATGGAGAGGGATGCAAGAACAAGGAACTTTGGGGTGGGAAAAACAAACTTTTTTTGCTTGAGACAATTTAATTTTGGCCCAAAAACAACGGGCAATTTGGGTGCCCTTTTATTTTTTCTAACATCCCAAATATTTTTTTCCTATTTCAGTAGATTGTGAAAACAAATCTTTGGGACCGGGGTGAAAGAAAATAACCAAAATTTCTTCCCAAGCGCTTTTAAAGCAAAAGAAGACCCAACCAAATGCCTTTTAAACCCAAAAGGAACAACGAAAAATTTTAAGAAATCCCAGTTAAAAAGACACGGAGGAAACCCAAATGCTAAAGCAGAAAGTTTTATCAACTAAAATAAAAATATTGCTTCCAGACAAGAGAAATAAACAGCCATCTGTTTAGGGCCCCTTGACCATAGGGGCCCAAAAAAGCTTTAAAAGGGAAATACCAAAAAAAAAATTTTTTCCCGGCAAAAATTACCAGGCCCAAAAAAAAGAGCACGGGGGGAAACTTGTAATGGGTTTGGCCCCCAAACGAAAAGGGCAAAACCACCGTGGGGGGACCTCCATCGGGGTTATAATCCCTTAGCCTGTCAAGGTAATCCTTAACTTAAAAGGCCCCCATAACCACATCCCCAAAATAAAATCAATTTCTCCGAAGAACACCAGGGTTTTCACTCTCTTTATCTTTTCTTCCGGGTGTTTTCCAAGAACCCCCAAAAACCTCAGCACCTCCCCCCAACTCCAACCAAACGTTTTAAACAATTGTCTCTCCTTTCCCTTTGGGACCACCAAAATCCTAGCAACCATGGGACTGGCAAAAACTTTCTAACTTGAAGGGGAGAATCAAACTTAAGACAAGGGAGCACCCGGAAAAATTTGGGAGCTGACGCCATAAACATGGGGTAGGGAAGCACCTTATTACAAATCAATATGAAATAGTGTGAAAAAGTCCTCTAAAGAGTTTTTTTTTAAAAAGCTTGGAAAAAGCTCAAAAAGCGGGATCACGAATTCAATGCCCTAGAAGATGGAAACTTGAAAAATTCCCCTCGGTTAAAAAAAACAAATTTTATATAAAAAAAAATATGCAGTTTTTTTTTTTTTTTTTGGGGGGTTTGGGAAATGAAAGAAAGACCCCAACGGCTGAAACCCGAAAATTTAAATAATGCTTCAACTCATTTGGCTCCCCCACGCAAAACCCACCAATTTGCGGGTTCTTTCTAAAATCAAATAAAGGGATTTATTAAATTAATGATTTCATATCAACTGATGGGTTGAGCACAACCCTCCTTTGTCCCGCATTTAAAAATTACCATAAATTTAAAATTTGCCCCTGCCCCACTAGAATTTTTTAAACCGGGAACAAAAATTTCTATAACCTAGACATGATACGATTTTTAAAACTATACATCATTCTTTTTCCCCCAAATTTTCATTTTTTTTTTCCAAATATATTGCGTTTTAAAAAAGGGAAGAGATTGAAAAACCAGTTCATTTTCATTGAAAACCGTATTTTTTCCCATATATTACAATTGCCTTTAAATACACATCATTAAAGACCCTCACAATTTGGGGCATTGATAATAAAATAAATGTATAGGTCCCCTCAAAAAAAGAAAGAAAAAAATGGCCTTTTGTTTGGCCCTGTATCAACATCAACAAAAGAAAAATTTCCCCTTTTATTTTTTCCCCCGTATAAAAGGGTGCTGGGGGAAAAAATACTTAGTTTTTAGAAAGGAGGGAAACAAATAAAAAGAAATTTTTTAAAAAAGAAAAAGGAAAACCATCACGTGTATAGAGCAGTGAAAGTGTCTTTCTAAAAGGCATCTTCTTCTTGATATGTAGAAAAGAATAAGGGACCTTCGAAAGAGTGTCCCTCTTTCCAATAATCTAAAATATAAAAAAAGCAAATCTTCCAAAGCAGTCTTTTAAAAAAAAAAAAAAAAAAAACACCCCGCAAAAACAAAAATCAAAAAAGTCAACAAAAATCAAGTGCTTTTTTCTAAACATTCAAATTTCTTTTCAAAAGAAAAGGGAAATTTAACGTAAAAATTTCAAAACCCTAATTTTAAACTCAATTACCAACTCCAAAATTCCCCCCACACATTGCCAATTTCAACACTCCAACAAATTTTCAACTCACTTAAACCAACTTTAAACTGGGTTTTCAACGATTCAAAGCAAAGAATTAAATTAAGCAATTAGAACACCAATCAAATAAATAACAAGGGGTACTTTTATTAAAAAGCACATCAATAAAAATGCTAGGTTCGGGTTTTTTATAAAAAAAAAAAAATAATAAACTAATCCTAAACCTCTCCTAATCCTTGGGGAAAACGGGGATTTTTCTTTAAAAAAGTCAAACCCCCACCTAAAACCCACTCCCCCTCACCAAAGGCTAGAGCCCTTTTGAATTGTGCCAGTATATGCTCCTAGGGGGGTTTTTTAAAAAACTAAAGAGGGGTTTTGTTGTTTGGAACCCAGAAAAAACTCTCCTCCCAAAACTCACAAACCTCGCCCCTCTTTTGTGGTGCCATTTGTTTAAAAGGGAAGATTAGTTGCATTTTTACGAGGGGAAGTCTAGAAGGAGCTTTAAAGGGAGCTTTTTAAAATGCCCTACATCCGAATAGTCGAAAGGCCGGCATGGGATACCCTATAGTATTTTCATCAGCCAACCCCATTCTACGTTTTTTCAAGTCCCCCCATCCTCGTGCATTTCCCTTTCGCTTAGGTGAATGGGGGGGTTTTTAAACAAACCATTTGAGTCATTCTCCCTTTTTCATCTCCCTTTAGCCAAATGCACAAGTGAAATGTAATTTGGCCCCATGCTCTTGGGAAAAAGTTTCATACCCCACTCAATAAGACCTTAAGCAAAAACGGGATTTTAAATTTTGGGCCATAGGGATTCCCCCAAATTTTCTAAACTCCCCTTTGCTTACAAAAATTTAAGGGAGGATAAAGGAAGTATGTAAAAGGTACCCAAAGTGAAAAAAAAAGGGAAAAAAAAATGTACTTACCAAACCCCTAAGGAAAAACTCCACACAACCAATTTTAAAAAAAAACGTAATGTCCCTTTTACTACACTTGAAACCCTGCCCACACCCTTTTTGGGCCATTTATCTAAAAGGATCTATATGCGAGGACCCTAACAGTGATTAACCCAAACTTTTTCCCTTGAAACCCCATAAGTCAATACATTTTCAACCTCTACAAACCTTTTCTATGGCAAAATGGGTGAAAACCCTTTTAAACTAGTAACCACATGCTCTATATGGTACCCTTTAACGTTAAGGAAAAAAATCAATTGCACTTGACTATCCATATGTCTCTCCCATGACGCAGTATTCCCAAGGGTAAATTTTAGGGGAAAAATCAATGTAAGGCCCAACAAAAAGACCTGTAAAATTTATTGTTACCCAAGGGGCCCCAAGTCGCAAAATCACAACAACCCCCGTGTAAACCATTAAAGTTGTAATTGGGGCCCCAAATACCCCACCAAGAGAAATCTACACAAGGCTCGACACTCCCGCCTTTTTAAGTAAACAGTTCGATTTAAAGATTATACAAAAATTAAGATAATTATCACAAAGTTCATAAAACATGATATTTTTTAAAATGTCTACAGAGCTTCCCCCAAAATTTTACATATAACTACAGTTTACTAAATTTTCAGAAAACAACAGTCTTCAAACCCCCAAAAACAAAGGGGCAGTCAATTTCCCCATTTTGGGTAAAAAACTCGATTCTCACACCCCTGGCTTAAAAGGACAAAACCCTGGGTAATTGTACGGCGGCATAGGAATTGAAAGATTACAAATCCAAAACCCGCAAAAAGTCTATAAAAGGGTTTTAGGGACTACAGCTCAGTAATTTTAATTGGAGACTTTAAAGAATACATACAAGCAAAACAGGTTATCAAACAATTTTTTTTCCCTGCAAAGCAATTTAAACAAGGTTTATCGGGACAACGGAGTCCGGTCCGTTGTGGGAAAACAGAAAAAATTTCCCCCCCTCCCCAAACCAAAGGTTTTAGGAAATTCCCCTGTTAAAGCAGCACTCACAAACCCAAAACCCCGAAATTGTGCAAAAGGAGAACCCCGCTCCTCCCCTGACTACCTTCGAACCATTTGGGGTTCAACCCCCGCCGCGACCTCCTCTCCTGTCCCCTTAGTTCATTAGGATGAAAAGGGGCCATTTTGCAATCCTGCCTATCCCTTTCGAAGGGGGCGGTTTTTTTGGGTTTGGGGAGTCCTTTTATCCCCTAAAAGGTTGCAATGCTTTACGTTTTTGGGTATTAGGGTCGGGCTAAAATTTAAAAGCCGGTTGGGGTTAATAAGTTTTATACCAAAATTTAAACTTTACAAAGTCCCTTCACATACAAATTCCAGCACAATTCAGATACTTTAAGCCTTTCCAAACATTTACAATCCCCCAAACAAAATACAACCAAAAACTTTCCGTACTCGAAACAGTACTCTAATTTACAATAAGCCTAACCCAAATTTTCTTGAAATTTGTTGAAAAAGTTTTGTTCCCCTTAGTTCTAAACTTTAAATTTTTTCTGGGTGCCCTTTACAAAATGGGTTCTTTTAACCCCAAATTTTTTAATTTTTTATTAAAAAAACTTAAAATAACCCTTGGGGCCAATGTAACCAAAAAACCCCCAAGGGGAAGGGTTTCTTTGGTTTTTTAAAAATTTCGGGGGGGCCCGGGGGGTCCCTTAAACCCCAAACAGGGTTTTTTTTCCAAATCGGGTTTTTTAAACTGTCAAAAAACCCCAATGGATTGGGGGGTAAAATTTTTGTTTCCCCAGGTATTTTTAAAACCTTTTTTTGGGTTCAGTAATTTTTTTGTTTTCTTTAAATTTTTCGGGTTCCCAATTAAAGCGGGTAAAACCTTTTTTTTTTGAGGTTCGGGTTTAAATTTTTCCCGGGGTAAAAACCCCCAATTTCCTTTAAACCCTTTTGGAAAATTTTTTTACAAAATTTAAAATGCCTTTTTAAAGGGTTAAATTTTGTTTTCTGAAAATTTCTTTTTGTAAAACTTAAACCCCTTAAAATTTTTAAAAAATTTATTAAATTTAAAATTTTAAATTACTAATTTTGTTAAAATTTAAATTTTCCAAAATTTCCCCTTTTAAATTTTCCATTAATTGTACCAAAATATTTAAAGGTTTACAGGGGGAGGTTTTTTTACTTCCTAAAACCTTAATTAAGGTTTTTATAGTTTAAATTAATTCCTAAAAACACCCAATTAAACCCTTAAAATTTTAACCAATTTTTTCCATCATTTTTAAAAGGGCCCAAAAATTAAACCTTAAAAATTTTCAAAAATTTATAAAAAATTGGGGGGAACACTGTTATACATCCCAAGATTTTATATCCCCGAAAAACTTTTAAAAATCCCAAACTTTTCAAAAATTTTTAAACCTTAAATTTTAATTTTTCCTTTTTTTTGTTTTTATTTTTTTTTTTTTTTTTTTACCAAAAAACCCCGGTTTTAACAAATTTGTTAAAAGGAACCCATTTTTTGTCCAAAATAAATTAAAAAAATAAATAGTTTTTTCCCCCTTAATAACAAAAACCAATAAAACTCATAAATTTCAAAGTTTCATAATTTTCTTTTCAAAATTTAAATTTTAATTTTAACCCCAAAAAATTTTTAAAAATCCCATAATTTTTTAAATGGAACAAAAAACCGGGTTTGGGGGGAAACTTTTTTAAAGGTTTCCCAAAACCCAGTTTCCCCCCCTTATTGTTCCGGGCCGCCAAGGGGGTGGTCTAAAGGGGGTTGGTTTTTGGGGGCTCCCTTTTCCCCCGGTTGGAAGGTTTTTTTTTTTTTTTTTTTTTGGGAAAACCCTGAATTTTTTTGGTGTTTTTATGTTTTTAGATTTTTTAACAAAAAAGCCAAAACTTTAAAATTTTTTTTAATTTATAGAAAATTTTGTAATTTAATTTTGGATTAAATTGGAATTGGGGAATTTGGATTTTTGATTTTTAGGGGTTTTTTTTTGTTGTTAAAAATTTGGGCAAAAAAAAAAAATTTCAAGGAAAAAGGGGGAAAATTTTTCCCCCTTAAATTTTGGGGCAATTTTTTTTTTTTTTTTTTTGCCCCTTTAAAAGAGTCTGCAAATTGGAATACCTAGGGACCAAATCAACTGCACCATTGTTTAAAGGTCTTTTTTAGTGGGGTATGTAGCTTTTGCAAGAGCATAGCCTAATTACTTTTCACTTGTGCTTTTGGGCTAAGATAAGATGTAAGGGGAGAATACTCAAAATTTAGATTAGAACCCCCATATCCACCTAAGCGAAATGGACCAAAGGGAGGGAGGGAACAACAAAGAAAGGGGGTTGGCTAGATAAAATACTATGGGGGCCTACCCATCCCCTGGGCATCTTTCGACATTCGGAGGTAGGGAGCATGTTAAGCTCCCCGTTAACCCCTTTCTAGACTTCGCTCGAAAAAATGCCCATAACTTCCCTTTTAACTACTGGCCCCAAAAAAGGGGAGAGGGCCCCGAGGTTTTGATTTTTTTGGGATGAGATTTTTTTCTGGGGTTCCTACAACTAATCCTCTTTAGTTTTTCCCAAACCACCCTGGAGCATAAAAGGCCCCCAATTCACAAGCCTAGCCTTTGTAAAGGGAGATAGGTCTGGGAAGGGGGTTGATTTGTTAAGTAACTAAACTTTTTCACTAGGTTAGGAAGGATAGTTTAAAGTTGTATTCTTTTTTTTTTTTGTATGAACAACCAAAACCTACATTTCTATTGTGTGCATTTTAATAAAAGGGACACTTGTTAGTATTTGTTTGGGTTGTTCTAATTCCCCTTACACTTAATTCTTTGCTTTGAATCTTTTGATACCATTTTTAAAGTTGGATATGTGAGTTGAAATGTTTGGGAGTTTTAAAATTGGGCAATGTGGGTGAACTTTGGATTTGGGTAATCTGATTTTTAAATTAGGGTTTTGTTTTTTTACTTGAAAAAAATTTTCATTTGACAAAAAAAAATTTGAAATTTTTTAGAAAAAATGCACTTAAATTTTTTTGGGGCATTTAGGATTTTTGGTTTTGGGCAGGGTGGTTTTTTTTTTTTTTTTTTTTAAAAGACTCGCTTTAGAAGATGCTTTTTTTTATATTTTAGATATTTTGGGGAGGACACCTTTCGAAAGGTGCCTTATTTTTTTCTACATACAAGAAAAAGAGCCTTTTTGAAAGAAAACTTTCACTGCTCTATACAAAGTGAAAGTGTTTTTAACCCCCGTCCCCTTTTTAAAAAAATTTTTTTTGTCATTTTCCCCTTTCATAGAACTTTAAACAAGGTTTTTTTTTTGCCATGCCCTCACGTTTTATACGGGGAAAAAAAATATAAGGGGGGAATTTCTTTGGGGGGAGGGTTTATACATGCAAACATAGGGCCTTTCTTTTATTTTTTAAATTTATGACCTATACATTTTTTTTAACCAAAGACCAAATTGGGAAAGGGGTCATAAGGGTTTGTTTTAGTTTTAAAGGGTATTTTTAAAATATAGGGATTAAAAACTGATTTCTAATGAGATGAACTGGAAATTTTAATCTCTTCCCTAAATTTTAAAAACAGCAAAAGGTTTTGGGGAAAAAAAAAAGTAGTAAGGGAAAAAAATGATTGTAAGTTTAAATCGTATCAGTCTAGTTTTAGCAAACTTTTGTTAGGGAAAATTTTTAGCTAAAGGGCATGGCAAATTTTTAAAATTTTGGCTAATATTTAAATGCTGGACAAAAGGGCGTTGTGCTCAACCCTCATTTTATATGAAAATTTCCCTTTCTTAATCCCAAACCTTTTTTTGTATTTTTAAAAGAAGTCATGCAAATTGAGTGGAAATTTTGCGCTGGTGAGAAAAATGATTTGAAGGGATTTTCTAATTTCAGTTTTTAGACGTTGGGGGTCTCTCTTTTATTTTTCAACGCCAAAAAAAAAAAAAAAAATGCATACAATTTTTTATTACAATTGGGTTTTTTTACCGACGGAAAACTTTGTTCAAGATTCCATCTTCTAGGACATTGAAATTTGGATTTCGGGTCTTTTGAGCTGTTTCCAAGCTCAAATTTAAAAAACTCGTAAAGGGCTTTTTACACACATATTTACACTATTGAGTTGGGTAAAAAGTTGGTTTTCCTACCATAGTTTAGGCGTCAGCTGCCAATTTCCGGGGGCTACCTTGTCTTTAAAATTTGACTCACCCATCAAGTTAGAAAGTTTTTGCGATGTCCCCTGGTTCTAGGAGTTTTAGGGGGTCCCTCGAAAGGCAATTTATTTAAAAGTTTGGTTGGAAATTGGAGGGGGTGCGGGTGGGTTTTTGGGGTTTTCTAGGCACAGCAGGAAGAACAAGAAGAAGAGAGTGAGAAACATGGTGTTCTTTTCCCGGGGAAATTTTGATTTTCTTTGGGATTATGGTTTTGGAAACCGTTTTCAGTTAAGGATTACCCCGACCCGCTAAGGGGATTATCAAGCCCGATGGAGGGCC
Organism: Lumnitzera racemosa; assembly: GCA_024138005.1. Classification (NCBI taxonomy): domain Eukaryota; kingdom Viridiplantae; phylum Streptophyta; class Magnoliopsida; order Myrtales; family Combretaceae; genus Lumnitzera; species Lumnitzera racemosa. The sequence continues at coordinate 19,607 of JAMXBC010000502.1, forward strand.
TCCCCCGGTGGTTTTTCCCCCTCGATTGGGCCAGCCAATTTTCAAGAATTTTTCCCGTGCTCTTCTTTTTCCTGTTTAATTTTTTCCAGGGTTTTTTAGGTTCCCCTTTGCTTTTTTTCCTATGGGCAAAAGGCATAAACAGATGGGAGTTTTTGTTCTTTTGTCCCGGAAGCAAAAGTTTTTTTTTTTGGGTATAACTTTCGGGTTTTGCAATTTTGGTTCCCCTGTCCCCTTAAATCGACTTTTTTATAAATTTTTGTTTGTTCCATATAGGGCTTGAAAGGGACTGGGCCCAGGGCCCTTCCCTTTTTTTCCCTAAAGCCTTGGGGGGGTAAGGTTTTTTTATCATCTTTCACCCCGGGACCCGGGTTTGCTTCACAACTACTGAAATAGGGAAAAAATATTGGATGATAAAAATAATATAGCATCCCCAAAATTTTCGTTGCTTATGGCTACATTCATTCGTCTCAAAACACAAAATTTTTTTTTCCCCCAAAGTTCACTTTTTCTTGCTTTCCCCTCCCTAGATCAATTTAATCCTATCTAAATTTTATCGCAAAGTGAAAACAAGTTTCTTTCACTTATTTCATCGATCGTACAAATTTATCTCTAAGCCAATTTTTCCCACTCATCTTAAAAGAAGCCTTGGAACCCCATCATCAAACATTCTGTCAACATAATTAAATTTATACTGATAGTTTATTTTCATGGCGGGCGTTCATGATGTAATTGCC
>JAMXBC010000503.1:0-20332 GCA_024138005.1 Lumnitzera racemosa
ATAAATTATTAATTTAAAAATTTTTCTGGAATAAATTACTCTTGTTTAATGTACTTTCAAAAAGCGTTTGAGGGGATTTCTACTCAACAAATTAAACCGCAAGCTCAAGCATTAAATTTTAAAATTTAATTTGATCGGTTACATAATTCAATTGTTTCCCTTTATCACCTCAAATTAAATTTGAATTAAATATGAGATAAGGGTTTTTTTTTAATATGACTAATTTTTCCACCTTAATATTCACATAGCTGAAAGGGAATTCTTGAGGAATTCGGGTTAAATTTCCCCCTTTATTGGTTACTTGACAAAATTTGGGGAAAGAAACAAAAAAACATTTGGATAAATTTTAAAAATAATCTACTCCTTTACCAAAATCTATCCCCTTTTAACGTTTTTTAAACTCGACCCCCTATGAGAAAGGGGAATACTTAGGGTTTTTGTCTCGTTTCCCTAGAAAAATAGCAAATTTTGAAAAGGTTTTAGCTCGATGCATTGCTTCGTTTTTTTTTGGTTTTTAAGGGTTTTCTTTCTTTTAAATTTTTTAGGATAAATTGTAAATACATCCTTTTATTTTTAAGATTCAATAAATAATTTGGGAAAATAGTTTTGAATAAACAAAATAATTTTAAAAATTTAAATTAAGGTTGACAATAGATATGTAATGACAACCAAAAAAAGACCATGATGAAAGGTAGAAGAGGAGTATTAAATAAAAAGCAACCCCAAAAAAAAGATTATGAATTAAGTATTGTTTGTTTAGTCAACCATCCTGTCGCAAAAGTTTTTTGGAAATTTATTTTGTTTGCACTTTTGATATAAACTTCAAAAACTTCATTTCTTTTTGGTCCATAACCATTTTGGGTATGGTTTTAAAAACTTCCCCTTTTTAAAATTGGTCATAATGTGAAAATTTTTTTCTATTCCCAAAGAAAGCATGTAATTGGGACTGTTTTTGGATGGTCTTATAAAAGAATTTACCTTTTCTATAGCTGCATTTCTCAAATGTTATAAAAATTTATAGGATTTTATCTCTTATTTTTTAAATTTTTCCCCTTGGTTTTGACCCCTAGAAAATGGGGTTTTGTAAGGGTTTAAATGACGATTACACGTATGAAATTTCAATCGGTTAGATTTTCCTATTCCAATGCCCTAAACACATGGAAGGGACAATCCCAAAAAATTGCAACATACTCCTCATCTCCAAAATCTTTATGGGGTTTAGGGGTGGAATTCATCTTTATTTAATGTTTGAAATTTTAGGGGTTGTTTTTTAAATGGCGTACATTTTTTCTTAAAAGGGTTACTTGGTGGCGTTTTATATGTTTTGATCATAAGTGGCCAAAACTGTTTTTTTTTTCCCCTATATTTTTTGTTCGAAAAAAATGATAATATTTTAATTTTTAAATTTATTAAAATTAAAAAACAAAAATAGAAATCACAATCAAAACAAAGTTCTTTTAAAAGAACTCTTTATCTTGTTCTGAACATTTATAACCCTTCCCCTTGAAAAAGATGAAACATGTGGGAAAAATAAGGTGAGGGAGAAAGATAATCACTTTTTTTTCATTTTCCTTTAGTTTGGGAACGTAATTTTACTTTGAATTTGTAATAAAAAAATCACGAATAAAAACTTTTTGAAGAAAATATATTTATTTTATTTTATTTCAAATTTTTTTTTTTAATTTAAGAACATCTAGGGGTTTCTTAATGAAAAGGGAGAAAAAAGCAATAGATTTAAAATGGGGGCTCATTTTATCCTTTTAAAAGCAACAATTTAAGAGCACAAATAGAAAATTAACAAAAAGTTGGGGGCTATTTTGCTTTTTTTCATGCAAGAAACCATCTCTATGGATCATAGACCTTTTTTGGTTTTTTTTACACAATCAAACCCCTGATTCAACCTAGCTCATTTTGGGTTTTTAATGGGGTTTTAATATATAATTAAATTTTTGCTCTACTCCCCTGGCTTTGGGTTTAGGGGGTAGTGATGTTACTGGAAAACTTATATATATCTATACAAATATTAAAAAACTACAGATCTGCAACTATCCAAGGAACAAAAAGTTAACCATCATAACCCCTGATTTGGAAAAAAAAAGAGACATAAAAGGACAGCTATCCACCCGCCCGGGTTTCCCAAACACTAAAGATAATTGTCTCAAAAAAAGGGGGGAAACAAAAAATCTTGAAAGGGTAAGATTGTTGAGAAATCCTATTTTTTTTGAACGATGCTTACTTTTTTTTGACCCCCGCTTTTGCCCCCAACCTTTCTAACAAACTTCTTAAATTTCGCCATACCCTTCAACGACCTTGGGTGAGAAAACAAAGATCCCAAATTTCCCTCAAAACCTAGCATCTTAGCGGTTTTCAACAGAATTACCTTTCCCCCCTTAAGTAAAATTCCCCATTATTCTTCTTAAAAATTGGGAAAAACTTTCGCACTGGATAAAAGAAATTTTAATTTCTCCTAAACAAAATCCCTTTAAAAATATCGTTAAAATAAATCTCATTTACCCTCAAGGCAAGAAATTAAACCCCTTTTTTGGGGGTGGGGGGGGGGGGGTAGGGGGTTTTTTTAAACCCCAAAATTAGGAAAAAAAAAATTTTTTTTAGGGGGGAAAAGGGGGGGTTTTGCGGGGGGGGGGGGGGGGGGGGGGGTTTAAAGGGGGTTTTTTGGGTGGGGGGGGGGGGGGGGGGGGGGGAAAAAAAAAAAAAAATTTAAAAATGGTTTTGTAAAAAAAAAGATAAAAAATGGGTTTTTTAAAAAATGTACAGAAAAGAAAATCCACAATTTTTTGGGGGCCGTTTGAAGTTTTAAAAAAGGTTTTTTTTCCCCCCTAGCCCTGAAAATGAAATTTAAAAATGGGGTCAATTGATTTGGAGTAAAAAAACTTTAAATAAAAGAAAAAAGGAACCTTTTAGTTAAATTTTTGGTTTGAAAAATAATAAATATTTGATTTTAGTTTTTTTTTAAACTTTAATTTTGGGAAAAAGTTATATAAAAATAAAAAATTTAAAAAAATTTTTAAAGATTTTGGTGGAGTTGGGTTGAGAATTTAAATAAATTTTGAAGAGTTTTTTTTGGAAGGAAAATTTGGAGGGAAAAAGGAAGAAATAATTTTTGGAGGGGGGGAAAAAGGGGAAAAGGGGTAATTTGGAATTTAGTAAAAAAAAAAGGATATTTTTTTCTTTGGTTTTATTATTAAAGGGGATTATTTTTAAGTTTGGGTTTATGGAAAAATAGTGAAGGGGTTTATAAAAGTTGAAAAATTTGGGTAGGGTATTTTAAAGTTTTTGGGGGGGAATTTTAAAATTATTTTTTTGTAGAATTTTTCTAAGTTTCGTTGGGGAAAGATTTAGGTTTTAAAAAAGGTGGGGGGAAAAATTTTTTTAAAATTTTTAAAATTTGAATTTTTTTTAAAGGGGAATTTAAATGAAAATTGGGAAAAAAGTTAAAAAAAGGAAGGGGGGTTTTCGTGTGATTTATGGTTTCGGGAAAACTCCAGTTCATGTGGAATGATTCCAAATCTTCGATTTTTGGGCCTTCAAAATTTCACATTGGAAAGGGCTTAATATCTGGGAATCATGAAAGGAAGGATTTTAAGGGGGAAAAGAAAAGTTTTGTGTTCTGTGTCCTTCACTTCCCGTCTATTGGTTTTAGTGGGGGGGAAAAAGGGTATACCTTTTGCTTTTTTGATTTTTAGCCCTCTTTTACATTTGCAGTGAAAGTTATATAATTTAGAAAATAGATTTTTTTTTTAAAATTAATCCATTTTTTTAAATCACAAAGGGTTGCAACCTTGTCATCTTGAATACATATTTCCAAAAAAAAAAAAAAAAAAAAAAAACCAAAAACATCAGAACCGGGGTTTAAAAAATAAAAATTAAGGGGTATTACTAATGAAGAGGGGACCAAAAAAACATAACTTTCAAAATCCATATTTTAAAAGAACCATCCATCCTTTTTAGGTGAGTTTTTCCGGGAAGGAAATTAAACCTTTTTATACGAATAAATAATAAATCGATAAAATTGTTTGAAACATAAAAATAGTCCATTTGGCTCTAAAGACTTAGGCGGGTTTAATCATCGCAATTCCCGAACCACCCTTTAGGGTTATCACCAAAAAAATTTAAAAAAATTATCTAAATAATTAAAATATAAAAATATATAAATAAAATAACTATTTATATACTTTTTTAATATACTATTATTATATAAATATTCAATATATAAATGCAAACAAATAATAGTTTTTAAATATAATATTTTTAAACTATATAATTTTAACTTTAATACATATATATACATATATTATGTAGTATATATATTTATATGATATAACCATATATTCATTTTTAACAATCCAAATGAATATTTTTTGGGGTAAAAAAATTAAAACCACAAAAAATAATTTTTTTTAAAATAAAATAAAAGTTTAGTTGATTGAAAAAAGGAAAAAAAAAACAAATAGTTTTTAAAATTTATAATAATTAAGGAAATTTTTTAAAAAAAAAAAATTTAATAATAAGGAATTTCGAAAAAAAAAAAAAAAAAAACCTTAGGTTCAAGGGGGCCCTAAATCGATCCAGTTAGTTCACTCCTCTTTCTAACCCATGAAACCCACAGTTTTTGGGGTAAACAAATTTGATAACATGTCTATGTACAATGTTTCAAGATGTTTCCCTCTTGGGCAAAGCATTTCCAAACATTTAATCAGAGCAAAAAAGTCAAGTCCATTTATCTCTTGCTAACCTATACCACGTTCGAGACCGGATCAACCCCTATGAACACTCTATGTACAATGTTGCAAGATGTTTTCCATTTGGGACAAGGGAACCGCCCCCCTTCCCAACCGTAAATTTGCAATTCCGGTCGATTATCTTAGTAAATATTTATGTCAATGTTGCAAAATTTTTTTTCCCAAATCATGGAGAGTCATGCTTGATCATCACTCACAGAAAAAAAGGGTTTTGGGCTCGATTCATTTTCCTTTCCCAAACCCCTAATCTACATTTTTGGGCTGGATCGCCAATAAAACATGTTATATTTTTTTGCCAGATTGTTTCCATCTGGGAAAAACCCTGTTCCCAAAAATCTACTCCCCCAAAAAATTTATCAGTCTCCCCACCCAAAATAGGGTGCCATGCTTCGCCAACGAAAACTCATCAGCCAATCATCCTTCTCATAGACAAGATAAATAAAATTGACCCCTCCTTTTTTAGCATCAAGACCCCACCTGAATACAGAAAGAACAAAACCCAAAGCAGACCCTTTTCTACGATAACTCACAGACGACTTAGTTGCACCCATTTGAGCCAAATTTTTTCAAAGGAACATTCGATACTTCATTTACTTGAAAATTTAAATCGTTAATTTTTTTAAGTGTTATTAAACTAAACAATGCAAATGGTAAAATTTTTACTTTGATCAAAATGTTGATTATTTAAACAATTTACGGGTAATAACCAGTTTTATGGTTTTTAAAAAAGCGGGTAAACTAGCATCGATCTTTAAAGGTACCACAAACCTTTATAGAACTTATTAAATAAATACAACGTTATAAATGAAAAATAACTTTAGGGTTTTCTCCCTTTACGTGATTTAATTCCAGTTCATAGAATAATTTGTTATCTTTTGTCTTAATGAATATAGAAATACCCTTAAAGGGGGATTTTACAATCATATGGGATTTTAATTTTTATGATAGTTTTGCGTCTCGGATGTGTCTACCATTGTTATTAAAATCAAGAAAGTTACAAAATACAAATTTAAAAAAAATTTCTAAATACCATAGCTATATCACATCCCAAAAAACGATTTAAAATTCAAAGTAATGTGAAGTGTGATTTTTTTTTTGTGCTTTTTTTCATATCTAAAAAATGCAATTGCTTTATTTTGGAAAAAATTTATCTTGAAAAATAACATAAATAAAAAGAAGTATTAAATCGTATTTTAAGATACGACATTGTATGTAAATTAAATTTTTACTCTAAAGCAAAGGTAATTTATAATATTTTTTTTTAAATTTATTATATGTAATATTTTTTAATTTTTTATGGGAAATAAAAATAAATTTCTCGATAATTTTCATTCCAATTTTCTACAAAATTTCCCCGAAAATTATTTTATTGTTACATAAATTTAAAAAAATGAAGAAGAAAAATCTACGTTTTTTTTTTAAACACAAATTTTGCTATAGGTTCGGGTTTTTTTCATATGAAAAAAAAAATTTTATGAACATTAAACATTTGAAATTTTTAAAAAAAAAATAGAAAATAAAATTAATGTCCAAAGCCAAAACAAAAAAAACCCTCAATTTAAATCTTTTTAAATTAAAAATGCACCCTTTCATATGAAGAATTCACGTTTTTTTGGGGAAATATGTTCGTTTTCGTGTTTTTAATAATTTCAAAAAAATTTATAGGTGCCCCCATATAATAATATAAAAAAATTTAAGATTTTTTTAAGTATATCCATTAAAATTTCCGAAATTTCACAATTAAAATGGTGCCCCAATTTTTTCAACTTTGGAAAGAGGGGAGGTTGCCGCAGACTTTTTCCCCCCTATTTTGTTCACCACAGCTTTGAAACCCTTTTCAATCCATTTCCGAACATGCACTATTTTAGTTCAATTTTCTCACATGGAATATGAGCCACACAACTGAATCAAATTCCACAATTATAACCTTGTATTGATACTAATCTATTAATGGAATATTTTTTTATATTTGAAACTATTCTTTTTTAATTACAATACGTTCGAAGGGAAAAAAAAAAAACAAATAAAAGCAAACTACCACGTTTTCATAACTTGCTACAATAATATAAAAAAAAAAAAAATACTGAAAAAAAAAAGGTGCAAAAAACGCGGGTTTCCCCCAAATCGACGAGATAAATATACAACATACCATCATAAAAGATTACAAACAAAACACCATGGCCAAAAAAAGGTTCAAAAGGGGAAACTTTTTCTTCGGGAAAAAAAACAAACAAAATATTAAAAAATAAGGATAAAATTTTCAAAGAAATCTTACTTTAGATAATCCTAACGTTTTTTTAATATGATTTTTCAACCATTGTTCCATAAGGGAAAAAACTCAAATTTTTCAAAAAAAATCCAGCCCTGCACGGACAATCCTAAAATTTTTTGAATATGATTTACAACCCCTTTGTTTTTTAAAAAGGGAAAACTACAATTGTTGAAAAACGATCTCCAGCCTCTACAATAGATTTCCCCAAAACCATTGCATACTTGCAGTTGATTTTGGGATTTAAAAGGGGAAACCCTCTTTATAAAGAATATAACGGTACTTTGATCGCCTTAAGACTTTAATCAACCAAAGGGAACGAATCAACGCTTTCGCTCTTCTAGACCATAGTATAAGTGTACTCCCTAAAATTTCCCTATCGTTGAAGAAGTCACCTTACCCTCGCTAACAACAGAACTTTCAGGATAATTTTAAAACAACAAGCTCCTGTTGCCCTTCACATGTGACCTCTGTTGAACAGAATTTAGATATGCCACGCACTCTATGACTTCCTTCGAAAATTCATTTTCCCAAATCTTAAATTTTGATCCCCAAAAAAAGTTTATTTTTAGATGAGTACTCAACTGAAAGCCTTTTGTCTTGCCCACCTTGAAATTGCTATAAAATTTTGTAGCTGGGACTAGTAATGTTTTTAAGCATTTCTTCCCTACATTTAAGTATTGGGACATCACTGGGGAGTTCTAGGGTACATCGATTACCATTGTCAAGTGATAATCCGTGATTGCAATCTCGAACCCTTTCATTTATCCCCCCTATTAAAATGAATATTTAATTAATTTATCACTGTTTATGCCCCCCTATTTTTTGAACGGGAAGTCGACTGATTGATTATTATCAAAATTTGTTTTCCCCAAATAAAGAAATCCGGGAAATACATGCTTCCAAACATTTTTCCCTTCATTGCCCCTTTTCCCGTGTATGTAATCTCCAAGTAAATTTTTGATTTCTTTTCTGTACACTGCGAGATCCCTCTAAAGTGGTATTTTTTTTTTTGCGGTTTTAAATTTTTTGCCTTTTACGGAAAATTACTTAAAAATAAAATATTCTTTTTTTTTTCCATTGAAAGGGTTTTTTCTAGGGATTAACAATTCTCATCGGGAAAATTTGAGTTTTTGATCATCCCCTGGGGTTCCCCTCTAGTCTCAAAAAGATCACCATGGGTGGATTTTCCAAAAGGGGACAGCTATATTTTTAAAAAGCATGCTCAAGTATTAACTTTTTTAGGGGAAATTTAAAAATTTTGGGCTTGTAGTAAAAAAGTGAGGGCGGTTTGGAAATTTTTGTGGCAATTGACATCGATTTTTTCCTGTGACTTTGCAATTTACTTTTGATTTTACCGATACGTTGTTCAGTATTTTCCCCCTCGTACCCCCTCTAATTTATGATTTAACTAGGGAAGGGGGGTTCTTTTTGATTAATCGATCTATCTTCCATCTTATATAATAAAATAGCTGCATGCATGGAATCAAGAAATTTCGCTTTATTTCCCTTCTATGTGTTCACTTGGGTTAGGGAAAGAAAAATAGTAATAGATTAAAACTGAAAAACCTGTCCCCTTTTTACCAAATCATCCCCTTTAATGCTAAACCTATTCAATTTAAATCTTAAAATAGATAAGGGGTTTTAGTGCATCGATGTGCGTAAAAGAAAAATATCTTAGTGGGGATTAGAGAACCATAAAAATTTGGTCGATTACAGTATTGAAATTAGCTCGATCTAAAGGAAAAAAACGAAACTCAAAAAAAAAACCCAAACCGTTCAATCAAGCTTTTTAATTTATAGACTTGATATAGCTCGAAAAAGAAACGCGTAAACTCGAGTTCAATTCGATTAAGTTCTTTTTTACTCAACAAAATTTATAGATATCAAAAATTTTGAAAAATAATAATAAAAATTTAAATTTTTACTTAACTCAAAAAATATTTTAAATTTTAAATTGAATTCGATTAGGGGAACGGCTTATCAAAAACCAATATTAAAAGCTAAGCTCAAATTAGTAAACTGCTTGACTCAAAATCAAATCAACGTGGATGAGTTGAATTTAAGTAACTTACGAGTAGGTCACTCATTACCTTTTAGGTATTAGTTGGTCATTTGTATTTAAAAGTAACTAAAACTTACATTAAGATTTGGCTTAAAGCATTGCTACGCTTTGGGGTTTTGTTTTTTCTTTTATCATATTTCAGGTTTTTTTTTTTAATTAGGATGAATTAAAAATACATTTTATATTTTAAGATTCAAAAAAAAAATTGAAAAATGGTTTGATAAACATATTAATTTTTTTGACTTTCAACATGTAATACAAAACCAAAATAACGCTATAGCAAAAAGTAAGGGAACAGCATTAGATTGTAAAACAAGGTAAAACGACTAGTTGACTTTAATTTTTAATGGTCTAGATTTAACCCCTTTAAAAATTGTTAACTTGATCCAAGAAATTTTTTATCAAAGTCAAAAAATTAAAAGCTAAAATTCAACTTTTTAAATATTAATTTTTTTTTGAACAATTTTAACTTATTTAAAAATCAAATCAAGTCGAATTGAGCTTAAAAAACAATCTACTTCCCACCCATGTAATTTTGCGGGGAAATATAGATTGATGAATATCATAAAAATTGATTATGTTTTAAAAAAGCTAATATTTTCTTCTAATTATTATGTTAATATTTATAATTATTTATGGGGTTTACAAATCTGCCCAAGCCTAAACAATCGCTTACATAAGTAAAAAAAAGTTCAAACTGATACATTTCAAAAAAAATTTTTTTTAAATTAAAAATTAACTTGTTTATTAATTAAGCCAAGTTGACCAAATTAAAATTTATTGATTTAAAACAAAGTAAATTTTTAAAAAAAACTTGGAGGAATAAACCCTAAATTTACTATTTCCTACTTTATTGAATATAAGCTACTATCTTTTTTTAGTAAACCCATCCTATGGCAAAGGGTTTTTTAATTAGTATTTTCGAAAAAAAACAAATTTTTGAATTTTTCCCTCCCTATAATTAAAAAAAAAAAAAAAATCAAAAACCTATTCCTTTTATCAATAATTTTTCGTTGATTTATTTACAAAAAAACCAAATTTCTTTGTTTGCAATTCTTATAAAAATTTTCAAAATTTCTTTTCATTTATTGTATTTATCACAAATTTATTATCGTTTTGATAACTTCTTATTTTAAATTTGTATTAAAAAAAAAAAAACCCTAATTATTGTGTTTTTTTTTAAAGCTACGTTTTAAAAATTTTAAATTCCTTAAATCAAAAATTTTTTTTAAAAAGTTATATTTAAGACACGATTATCTCTCTATTGCCCCTTTTTTAGATTTTATCTCCCTTTTTAAAAATTCCTTCTTTCCCTTCAAATTTTAATCCCCGATGTAACTTATTTTGCTCCCCCAACCAATTTTTTTTATAAAAATAAAAAAGCGAAGGAAATTTTTTTTTAATAAAACGCAACTTTTTCCCAACCACAAGACCCTAATCCTAGCCCACTAAACCCCCCAAAATCGTAACAATCCACATAATTTGAGATTTGTTTTTTCTCTTTCCCTTTGATTTCCAAAATTGGGGTTTTCATATGCCTTAAATTTTTAAGCGATTGAGCCCACACTGCCTTCCCAAGCCCACTTTTGTGTACTACCCTTTCAGGTATGCTTTTTTTCAGTATCAAAAAAATAAATTACATTGAATTTTAAATTTATGGATTATTTATTTACATTGACGATCTACCTGACCCAAATTTTTGGGGAAATATATTGTCTTTTCCCTCCCCCATGAAGGATGCAAACAAAACAAGTTACTGTAAAAAAAAGGGAATTTTTGGGGAAATCTTTAAACCCTTGAACCCTTTAAAATTCTACTCAACAAGAGGTTTTAAAGGAATTTCGTTATAAATTGCTTCTCAGATCATTGATCTCCATAAAAAATTTCATCTAGTTTAAAAAAAACCCTTGTCCCAGTGCTTTTTTCCGGGTGAAAAAATGGGTCACAGCAGCGGGAAAGGCACAATTTTAAAAATATCCCCTTTAAAACTGACTGAATTTCCCATGAAACAACATGTTTGCTTTTTCCCTCTTCAATGTGACATTTTGGGTTTGAGCTAGTTTTAGAAAACCCAAAGCACTCAAAGTTTTTCCTTTCCCCAAATCCATCTTCCAAATTTTAAAAGTTTTGACTCTCAAAAATGTCATTTTTTTTCTGACGAGTGCTAAACCCCAAACCCTTTTTTTCCCTACCCCTCTTGTCATTGCGTTTTGAGTACTGTATTGGGGTCAATGGGATGCTATAAACATCTCTTCCCTAAACTAAAATTTTAAAGATATTTGAAAAGGGGCAGGGGGCCAAATGAGATTTCCCAAATTTTTGGGTTGTAAACCCTTCATCCGGGTTTGTAATCTCGAACCCTTTTAAAATTTTAAAAGCTTTTTGAAGTTGCCTGTGAAATTGAGGGAAAAACTTGGAGTAAAATTTTTTGTATTGCCTAATAAAGATACCCATGGGGTACATCTCCCAACAATTATGCCAAACGGGGCTCCACCCCTTTGGGGATGTACATTTCTGCAAGCACTTTTGAGTTGCATTTCATATACTTGGCAAAATGCTTCTAAGAGAAGTTTTTTTTAAGCACAATTTTCCCCATTTTTATATAGGCCTTTTCCCTCTAGTATGTATCTGAAAGGGGATTTTTTGTCCACCATATTCTTTTTTCCCCGTTTTCTTTAGGATAATTGAAAACAAAATTTTTTTTTACATTATTTATTTGAAGATACACTTGAGAATTTTGTTTTGGGTCAGTTTTTTCCTTTTTTCCAATCTCTAAACATTTTGGGAATCTGAAATTTGGAAGGTGAGATTTGTGTAATAAAGAAAAAATTTTTCAGCATACTCCTCATCTCCAAAATCTCAGTGATGTTGACCTTAAGGTAGGGAATCTTACTTTTTGGGGGAAATTTAATATGTCCTTAAATGGTAAATTTTGGCTTTATTTTTTTTTGCTTTTGTTATTGGAAATTCTGGGGATTCACAAAAAAGGGTGATCGTTTTTTTTTATCGGGTGCCACCTTTCTTCTCCCCAAAATCCAAAAAGAAACAAATTTAACAGAAAAATTTTTAGAAGGGGGGGAGCAAGATGTTTTTTAAAATCATGCTCAAGCATGCACGATTCTGGGAACTTTTTTAAACTCAAACTTTTTAAAGACAATGATGGTGGGAGATTTCGGTTTTTTTTTTTAAAGATTTATGCATTTTTTCCCCGAGGGTCCAAACCCAAATGTAAGATTTTTTTAAAGTTTTTTAAAATTAAAATTGGAAGTTCTAATTCATAAAAACCCGGGGACTACTCCCTTTCAAATTTGTCAGCAACCCCATAAACAATAGGATCAATTTTAAACCCCTGTAACACCTAGGGCCTAAAGTTTATTGTAAAACATGTCTTTCCCTTTTATCCTTTTTCTCCATGAACCCCGGTTTTTTACTATTTAGGGTTTTAAAATCAATCCAACCCCAAAATAACAAAACAAACATAAGAACCCTATACTGAATTTTTATGTCCTCTGTGATCTCTTGAAACTTCCTTTTTTCCCCCGCCCTCTTCATGATCTTCTTGGGAGTCGCTTTCTCTAAAATATTTAATTTTTTCATTTAACCCTAATTTTTTTTTTTTTAAATTAATTTGAACTCGACCATGTAAGTCTGAACATAAGGATTTTGGGATTAAAGACTCAAGTACAATACAGACAAAAAAACGGTTTCTAAAAATTTTCAAGTTATTCGGGGACAAGGGTTTCCTTGATTTTAATGCACTTCCAATGTAGTGTTGAGTGCGTACTATTACAAAAAAAATAAAAATGCAAGCTGAAAAAATTTCAAAACCCACAATTTTATTTTAAATTGGGTTTTAAAAAATTTAATTTGGTTTTCCCCTTTATCCCCCTCTAATTAAATTAAAAATTTAAATGAAAACGAGTTTTTATGTGATAAACTATCTGTCCTCCATACTTTCTGCATATTAAAAAGCTACATGGGAAATTTAAGAGGAAATTTTTCATTATTTCCCCTTTCAGGGTTTTTTCGCTAGGTAAATTTGGGAAAAATAAAATTTAAAAAAAATAGTTTGGGTTTCCCCTAATTCAAAAACCGTTTGCTGGGAAAAAAAAATTATATCGATAAAAAATTAAAATAAAAAAAATTATCAAAATTTTTATAATTATAAACATATTTTTAAGATATAATTTTATTAATTTAAAGAGAAATTTCATTTTTTTTTAAATGCATTTTTACTTATTTTATCGCAAATTTTGATAAAGCAAGTTGTTTGTTTTTTGCACTAGTCACTGTTCCTCTAGCTTTTATATTTTAAAAAGTCTAATCAAGGGGCCCCTCTAAAACTTTTTAAACCCCAAGTGGGTTTCAAAACGTAGTGAATCACTTTGTCACACTTAAAAACGTGACCTAAATTATTAGAAAAGATATTGCATTGGGAAAAATTTTGAATTTTTGGGATTTTGGCATTACTTTATCATACTTAAAAAATGCCAAATTTCTTTTTTAGGAAATGTAAATTTAAAACCACATCTTAAAACTTAATTATATTTAAAATTTTTTAGTATACTCATTTTTTTACATCGACATAGCAAAGAATATTTGGGAAAATTCTTTTATGTTATTTTTTAATTATATAATTCTATTGATTTTTATGGTAAACACTTAAGTTTCTTTAAAAAATTATCCATTTTAAGTTAAAAAATATTTGGGCACTTTTATTTCCCCTAGGGCCCCGCTAAATGTTGTTGGAAATTTTTGTAATTGGGGGAAATTTTCCTGTAAAAAAAAAGAAAAATTCTTAGTATCAGAGTCAATCAAATGGTCACTCCGTATCTAAGTTTTTGGTTTAAATTAAAAGAAGTAAATCAAATGAGTGGGCAAGAAATTTTTAGATAAATCTTTTAAAGTTTTTTTTTTCCGTAAATTTTTTTGGCGAATTTTTTATCTAAAGAAGCAGTTATTTAAATAAATATGGGAAATGAAAAATTTTTGATTAATACAATTTCCCAAAATATAGGGGGCAAGCAGCTATAAAATATAACTTTTGCTATGATAATTATTCATGCTACTTCCCTTGAAATTTTAAATTAGGAATAGATCTGTTTTTACTTAAAAAAAAAAGCAAATTTAAAAAAAACTCACCCGGTTTTAGCCTATCCATAGCTAAATGACAAGGGGTTAGAGTTTTGACTAAAATATTTGACAAGTAGTGAACGAAAGTTGATTTAAAACTTTTGCCCCTTAACTCTCGTATTCATGGATTCAAAAAGAAACCCTTTTAAATACATTGGACTATTTGGGATATTCCTTAGACGCCGAATGAGGAAGGAAGAAAGGGAAAATCAAAATCCTAATTGAAAATTACTTTTTTTCAATTTCTACTTTTTAAAGAGACCAAAAGGAAAAACATTTTAAATATCTACATCTCGATCAAAAATACGTTGCAAGCTTAAAAATTTTTAGAGACTTATCAACTGAGAATTTTTGCCCTAAAAACCCGAATCAAAAAATTTGCATCATTACTAACTATTTTTGGGAAACATTCTATCAAAAACACATTTGCTTTTACAAGGAAAAATTAATTTCCTTTTTTAAAAAAAAATTGGGTTCAAAATCAAAACAGATTTCTTCACCCCCATCACAACTTTCTTTTCTTTTGACATCTCATTTTTTACTCTCAAATTCTTCAATTTCTGTGACTTTCCTTAAAAAAAAACAGGAAAGGGCTTAATGAAATTTTTCCAACTCATCCTTTCAATTAAAAAAGCAACCTTTTTTAAAGGCTATTTCCCCCTTCCCCCCCTTTCCCCCGGGAAACCCCCCCCCCCCCCCCCAAAGAGAATGAAATGCAATGTTCTTCAAATACCGGGCCAACATTTTAAGGAAAGTGGGATAAATTTTCTCGGTTTAAACCCACTCTTATAGTAGAAAATTTATCCGAAGACAGGGAAAGGAAGATTTAAGGCAAAAAAACCTATTTTTTTCTAGGATTCTCCAAACAAAATTTCCCAGTACTGCGAAAAGGTTCCCGGGTTTAAAAGTAAACAAATTACTACAAACCCTTCCAAACTGAAAATTTTTGGATTTTTGGGAGAAGGGGAAAGGGGTTTTTTTTCCAAAGGGTAGCACAATTCCACATAAACTTAAAATATCTAGATTTTGGGGCTGGTTTCCCTTTTTCTCGCGTTTTTGAAGATTTCCCTTCGTTATTTATGATTTTACGTCAAGTATACTCTAAACCAAAATACAAAAAATTTTTAGCAGTTTTCGAGAAAATCTATGAAAAAATCGAAGTCGGGGCTTTTCCCAAAACTTTTCCCGGGAATTTCTTCACATTTGGGGCAACCTGATGGCGGGTATTTTGTCCTGTAAGGTATGGGGTCAAAGTTTAGGAGGGTTTAAAATTCTAAAAATCCAAAGGGTATAAAAAATTTCCCTGCAATGGGGCAAATAGAGTTTGGTTTTTCAAAAATTCAAGGGATTGACCAAATTTCCCACAAAATATATAGAGCTAATGTCGAATGATCCCTTTAAGGAAAAGGGAAAATTTCCCCAAGAAAGGAGTAAAAAAAAAAATGTTTTTTTAAGGGTATCAAGAAATAAAAAGGCGTTATAAAAGTAGAAGCCAACCCTTTTCCCAGAAGGAAGGACCCCAAATGAGTAACCGCCATGCCGGGGTAAAGCACATGGGGAAACCCCGTTCTCATGATTTGGGGGAAAAAAATTTTTTACCTTTAACCCTTTACTCGAAAAAGGGAAAATGTAATTAAATTCTTTTTCCCCTTGCATTAATTTAAATAGGGTTTTACTTCATATTAAGTTTAGGGGTATTAGTGAATTAAATTTTAAAACTAACAACTACCCCAACCCAAAGGCCAAGAAATCAAAAGTTGAAAACCCAAATGGCCACCACTCCCAAACACCATTTGGCCTGCTGCTGGAAAAACACAAAAAAATGCATAAAGCAAGGGGTGCCCCAAAAAGAACCCCCCAACTACAAAAAGGCGAAAAGGAGTAAGAAGTCGGTTTTCCCGCAGGCCCGCTAAAAATTGGGGCACCCCCGGGTTCAGAATACTTAACTTGCTGTTGAGCCAAGAAAGGTTTTTTGAGAAACCTAACCCCCAAAATGAGACAAAGTTACTAACCACAAAAAGGGTTGCCCACTAAGGGTAAGGGAAATACTAAGTGAAAAAAAGAGACTTGGGAAAGGGAACTTCCCGGGCCAACCGCCTGTAAAAAAGTCAAAAATTTTGGATAAAAGGGGACGAAGGAAGCCAGGTGCAACAAACCCCCAGCATAGTAATACCAAATTCGTCTCTAACACGGGGATTGGTGAACCCCTTTGCCCAAATTTAAAAAAATACATTTTAAACATACAACTCCCTTTAAAGCAATAAGACAAACCCTTTAGTTTTGAGGGAAGGCATTATTTTTCCCAAAGATAAAAGATCATAAAAAAAAACTCAATGGGGTTAGGGGTTGTAAAAAAGGCTCAAAACCATGACCCAAACTGTATGATTAAGTAATTTTTTAGTACCTTTCAACTGCCAAATTTGTTCCATTATTTAAAATTCTTTTTTTTTTTAGATAAGTAGCCATGTTTTGACAACTTTGGGCAAATGAAAAAAGAATAAAAGGTAATAACAATAGTAGTCTTTATTATTCTACAAAAGGGGTCTCCCAAAAAAATTCATCATACTAAATGAAATTGTCATAGAAAATTAAAATCGTACAAAAGCCCCTTTAAAACCGAGGGGTTCTGCTGTCAAAATTAAAGGGGTAAGGGGCCCAGATGGAGGCAAAAAATTTCTAAAAAAATTGGCCCCTAAAATTGGGGACACTCTTTGGCTGCCATTAAGTCTCAACTTTAAAGACAAAGTTGAAGAGAGTACAAAAAACCCGAAGGCCTAAAAAGAATTGTAAAGAAAAAGGAAAAGTTGGGGCAAGGTTAACCCTTTGCATAATGACAAAGAGGAAGATAGCTCAAATTTTTAAAACAAAGAGTTATAGACCAACCCAAAAATTTTTCCAAAAGCTATGTTTCTGAGTTGGAGGAGATTAAGAGAAAAACCCCTTTGTTTTAAGAGGGAATTTGACATCTCTCCCCCCGTCATCCTCATCGAAAACAAGACTCTGGAAAGAATTTTTAGAGAGGTTTCCCAACAATAAGAAGGAAAATTTTTAAAACTTTTTCACTGATTACAAAACTCCCAATCTTGATTTTTTTCCCCGTCGATACAAATCAAAAATTGGGGAAAGGGTGAAAAACCCAAAACACATTTAGATTGTTAAATTTAAGGGGATAACGAAAAATCTGTTTAGGATCCAGGAAGACAAAGAACTTTTTTTCAAAAAGGGAAAACCTCTACGAGGAAAGGAAAAAAACTACTTACTCCCAAGAACCCAAAACACCGAAAAAAAAGTTTTTTTTTAGAAACCCCAACCTCTGATCCCAAAAAAATTTCTTATCCCCGCTTAAAAAAGGGTTTTAAATTTTCTTGCTTTCGCTCTTTGTAGGGATACTTTATAAATAATTCCAAATATTTGTAAAAAAAATAAGAAAGAATTTAGAAAAACTTTTTGTATAACTTAGTTTTCTAGCAGGTTTAAATTTTATTCACCATTGTTTTCCCGGGATGTCTAGTTTTTTTCTATTAATTCCCTGTTTTTTTTCCGTACTCTTATTCCCCCCCAAAATGTTTTATTTTATATGCTTAAAATTTTCTCGCAGTTTTTAAAATTTACACATCTTTTTTTTTATTTTTTTATAGACATTATTCATTAGCCATTTGAAAACTGGGCTAACCGTTTTTTCTCACCCATTGGATTGAATTTTTGAAGTTCGTTAATTTTGAAGCTAAACTTACATCAATTTGTTTTACCGTACACTTGAACTTTTTTAACTCGTTAGTCACAAAGAATAAAAAAACAAAAAAAAAAATTTTCATAAACAAGTAACTATCGCCCCTTTCAAAAAAAGTGGGGAAAAAAAAAATCATCCGAGCAATCAATTTAAAAAGGTTTCAAATTCTCAACATTCCAGGGTCAATGGGTATTGATCCACCAACCCCTTTTTAATCCCATAGGCCCCTTTGCCAACAAATTCCTAGACTTTAACAGAATCCTCCTAATTTTTGGGCCCAACTTTTCCCTTTACCCCCTCTCCAAAAAAATCAGTTTCTTCTCTTTTAACCCAAAACCCAAAACCCTAAGTCGAAAAAAACCCTTTTACTTTTTCTTTTTTAAATTTTAATATCTATCCCCTCTAGCTATATGAGCTCTTTCAATATCTTTAAATTTTATCAATGATGCCCCCAAATTTACTGGTAATTAAACTTGATTAACCATTACGCCCAAAATTCTTTTTTTCAAAATTTAACAAGTTCAATTTAAAATCGGTAAAATTGTTTCCCGTACCATATGCTAACCTGAAGGGGGTCTCCCCTGTTGCAGTTTTATAGGGGGTTTTCAAACCCCCCCAAAAAGACTTTTAGCAGCCAAAACCCTACTCCCCTTAACTTGATCTATTTTCCCCCCTTTAATTTAATCAAATAAATTTGTTGATGACAAGCGAATCTGTATTTCTTCCAAATGTTTGAAAACATGTTGTTACAAACTAAAACCCAATTGTTTGAAATTTATCATAAAAAAACTTAAAAATCTCGATATTATGGATTAAAACAAATGCTTCTACTTTTGCTCGAAATCCTTGCAACTCCCAAAAACCCTCTCCCAAATTTTTTGTAAAGTAACCAAGCAACAATAAAAAATTTATTATTGAGTAGTAGACTTGGGGAAAAGGGCAGAATATATAACCCTCACCTGGGCAAATGGCAAAGGGATTTGGATGGGTAGCATAATTCAATTGTGGGCCCATGCTAAATACTCACACTTTTGACACTATGGACAATGTCAAACAGTTATTCTTGAAAATTTTCCCTTTAGGGTCAGCCAATAATAGAAGATTTACGGGTTTCGGACATACAATTTTTTGTGTTTTACAGGTTACGAAATACACCTTTTGTAAGTTCGAAAAACCCCTTTTTTGGGGAAACTTTCGGAAAGGGCATTGAAATAGGGTTGTGATATGTCACTTTTGTAAGCTAACCATTTTTTGATCATGTAATTTGCACTTGAAAAAACCAAAACTTTGTTTTTCCCTTTTTTTGTCATTGGGGAGATACCACCCTTTTTAATAAAAAAAAAAAGGTTTCCATCTAAAAACCCTTCCCTTCGAGAAAGGGAAAGCTAATTTGCAACCTATGAGAAAAGGGGAAAACCCTTTTCTGAAAAAAAAATTCAAAAAAAAGTTTATCTCTCGGGTCAAAAAAATCCCATACTAGCCAATTTTTTTGGGCCCCAATTTTAACGGTAAAATTTTCTTACTTCTTGAAACCTTGGGATTGAAAAATTTTGAAATTTTTCTAAAAAGCGTTCTTTTCCACTAAAAAATACTGTTCCCTTTCTTATTCCCTTATTGCATAACTTCCTTACTTGATTCACTACCAATTTTCAAACAAAAAATACCTTTAGTTTCTTGGGACCCATCTCTTTTGCTAGTTTTTTAAACCGGGAATCAAAGATTTTATTTTCTTCGTTTTTGCTATTGGAAATTTGGGAATTTTTTGAGTAAAATTTAAACCTTTAAAATTTTAAGGGGCCTTAAAAAACCAAAGGGCACACCCCTTCCTTCTCGGGGCAAAAAACAATTCACATAAAGTTCCCTCGGTTTTTTCGGTAACCTCTTTCACTATCTTCCTCTCCTGAACTCAGCCCAAAAAACTTCTAACACTTTTAAATTTTTAATTCGTTCGAGGTTTTTAATTTACACCCTAGGCACTTTGCTCAAGCATATTTCATTTATCCTCTCGGGGGAGTCTAGCCTTGCAATGCCTGCCCCTAATGGCTAATAAAATAAAGACAAAATCTTGAGCCCTGAAAAACAATTTTAAAATTTCACCCAAAGAACTACTATTAAAACAAACTTCCAATTTTCCCTGTACCAAAAATTTTGGCCTTTTCAAAACATGCCACTTTAAAAAAGGGTCAATGGGTCCTTTTTGGGCAATTCGAACCAATCAAAAAAAAATTTGGGAACTAACTAACAAGTACAAATATAAAATTTTTTCCGAACTTGGTGTTTTATGTAGAGGGGGGCGCAAGAATTTTTTTAGATCATTAAAAGGGCCCTTTTTCAAACATCCCTACCATTTGAATTCTTTTGGATTCTTTAAGATT
>JAMXBC010000504.1:0-20328 GCA_024138005.1 Lumnitzera racemosa
ATTTTGTCCAAACGGTAGATACATTTTAGCTCTTCCTTTGTGTTTTAAATGAAATGGCGTATTTTGCTTTGTAAGCCTTAGCTGGGGTTTGAACATACTGGTTGGACGATGAAAGTGTATCATCTAAATGTTATATAATTGTTTTACTCCCATTGAGATTAGGCTTTAGGCTGGTGTATCCTTGTTGCTTCAAGGTTCTACCAATTTAGATGATGAGACCAAAATCTTGATCTTCGTTTTTTTGTCCCTTGGGAAATCAACGTAGGGCTACTAAATACATGATAACTTGCATAAGGTATTCCAAATTAATGGTTTTTGCATGAATTTTATATATTTTTTTATTAGTTTCAACAATTTTAGTGTAGTTCATTTTGTGGAAAAATTTCTCACTTTTCTTAAATAACTGATCAAATTAAAAATATAATTTCTACACCAAGTGGTTTTTAACTCGGGAAAAATCATGAAAATTTTATGTTACTCAAGTGAGTTGGTTATTGGTTTTGTTTTTTATTGATGAAAGTGGGATTAGGTTAGATCAAATCCCTTTTTTTTGGTCAAAAACTAAAATTTAACTGACTAAAAATTCAAATTTTACAAGAATCCAGGGACAAGTCCTAATTTAGCTAAGAACAAAGAAGTGAAAGGGAATATGGTTTTAAAGGATTAATTTACTGATTTAATCCTTGAGATGAGATGTTCATTTATGATTACCTTAAGAGAAGAGTTAATAATTATCTTTAGAAAAATAATTCAAGGATACTCAATAAAATAAGGTGACAAAAAATTATGAAAGACATCAAAAGCACTTAAAAACCCTCTTTCACTTAATATGATAAATGTGACATACTATTTTATAAATATATTTTGTCTATTATTATATATATTTCTGCTTATTAAAACCTTTCTTTTTGTTTGGTCATCAAAAGCTTTGTCATTGTGAAAATATGAATGATAGAAGCTTAATATGTGGCACGCATAGTAAACTATTATGATTATGGTATATCTTGAGACGTGCAATTTAATAATTTCAAACTTTAAATTTCAAATTTTTCTTGCAGAAGCTCGATTGAATATTAACATATTAATAACTCTAAACTATAAAATTCACTCTTTTTGGCCTGAATAATTTTTGATAAACCGCCACCAGTGTTACACATAATTGTACTAATTTCCTTTTTTCCCTTTTTGGGCCCGAATAATTGTACTACTTTCTTGTAGTTCACATGCAAATATTACAAAATCAAGATGGAAGTCATCTCTTAATAAATGTGTCGATAATTCGGATGGGCCTAGTGAAAATTGATGCTTGTGTTTCTTTTTATACGTTTAGGCTTGGGTATATTTACTAGGCCGGGCCAAGATCACAACGCTCTTGTTGACTAGAAATAAATTGGGCTTATATGGTGGCTAATAAAATATTTGTTATATTTTTTCCGACTAAATACTTGGGAACAGGGAGCGAATTCGAACTGGGTTTATATTATAAAATTAATGTTAATACTATTAAATTATAACAGTTGAAATAAATTATTTTATGACAAATAAAGAATGGTTTCTGCTTTTGCTTTTTTGTTTACCTCTCCTCTAAAGAAGCATCAATTAATCAAATAAAATACTCCGGAGTTTTCAGTTTTGGGGTGAAGGACAAACAACCTAAAAAATGGTCGAGGATCGTTTTATTGTATGCTTTTACTTTTAAATTAAAGAATTCTTCCAACTCGTCATCTTACTGAAAAAAGGTCCTTATATATATTGAACTTTTATTATTAAACAGAAGTAATATTGTATATGTATATCCTTTGGTTGATAGATTATTAATTATAGCCTACATACCATATTACTGTATGGGACCATAAGTCTTCTACGTGTTTTGTATTTTTATTTCAATGCTTGGACAATGTAAGAGGCAACAGATTCATGGGCCGGACGTGCTTGGATAAGTTTAACATGAAAATATTGGAAATTTAAAAGAAAAAAAAAGTTCAAGTAATTCAAGGTCATTATCCCTAGAATATTGGTACTATAAATACCCATGCACTAGAACAAGCAAAAACACATCCATGACCCAAAGCCTACACACTACAAATGTTGCTCAATATGAACATCTCTTTAATTCCAAACTTTGCTATTATAGTGGTCCTCTCCATTGTAATAGGAGCATGGCCTTGTTTGAGTAATGTTAGTAGGACCAACATCACCTGCAATGAAGAAGATAAAGAAGGTCTAATCAAGTTCAAACAGACCTTACTAGATCCACACAATTTGCTTTCTTCATGAATAATGGAGAAGATTGTTGCAAATGGAAAGGAGTCACCTGCCATAAGGTGATCGGTCGAGTAGCTAAGTTGGAACTTACATCGATTCCAATTATGTCAAACGATGATGAATGGATTGATTCAGAAACTCTTTCTTACTCTTACTTACACACAAACTGTACCCCTTTAGGAGCTAAGGAACTAAGTATTGGTCTAGCATCATTGAAATTCTTAAGCTACCTCGATTTGAGTGGTATTTGGTATACAAATACTACAATTGTTCCTCCCTTCTTTGGTTCAATGAAACGGCTTAAACACCTTCACCTTGAGGGAAATAATGCACAAAAGAAAGATAGTTGTGATCTCTTTAGTCCTGTTGACTATCAATTTATGCTTACCCTGCTAAAGGATTCATCTAGTAACTTGGTTGTTGATGATGTTTCATGGCTTTCTCATCTCCAAGCTTTGGAATCACTAGAAATGGGTACTATCCACTTTGAGAAACCACATAAGTTTATGCAAGTACTCAATAATAATCTACCTTCTTTATCTCATCTAGGTCTACCCAATTGTTTGCTTGACAATTCTCATATTTCTCTTCTTAATTCCACTTTCCTCAACCAACTTAAATACCTTAACCTCTCCATGAATCTTCTTTATGGTCAAATTCCTAGTACATTTGAAAAATATGACCTCTCTCCAATACCTTGACCTTTCAAAGAACTTCTTTGACTCCAAAGTTCCTATATGGTTTGGGGATCCAACCAGCCTTGTTTATATTGATATACGCCAGAACCAGTTTAATAATGTTGTTGATGGGTTACTATCTCTACTCAAGAATAATCAGAATTTGAGATCCTTAAGGGCAGCATGTCCATTCGAGCTATAGAAACCTCAAAAAACGAGCTTCCCTTTCTATTACAATCATTCATCTAGATCCATTAGAGGTAATCTAGAATTATTGGAAATAAGCAGTTGTAAACTTTCAGGCTGTTTACCAATTTGGTTTCAACAAATGAAAAGGTTGGAGTATCTACTTCTTCATGGTAATTCCTTTCAAGGTCCAATTCCAGCAATACCTAAGTTGAAGGTAATGGATCTTTCAACAAATGGGCTAGATATGGTGAATCTAACATCGTTAATTAGGCTATCGAGTTTAGAATCACTACATCTTAGTCATAATAAGTTGAAAGGGGATATTCTTGAGTCGTTAACTGCATTAAGGAACCTGAGGAAACTAGATCTTTCATACAACGACATGAACGGGACAATCCCCTCAACTATAAGCAGTTTATCAGCCTTGAAATCAATTAGGCTTGACCATAACAATCTACAAGGACATATTCCTAAATCCTTAGGGACATTGCCAGACTTAATAGAAGTAAATCTAGCATATAATCACTTGGATGGAATGATTCCATCATCACTTGGCAAATTAAGGTTTTTAGACAAGTTGTTCCTCAATGATAATTATCTAGAAGGACACATTCTTGACTTTGGGCAATTATCAACCTTACGGTTCTTAGATGTTTCTCGTAATCTGTTGAATGGAACCATTCCAATAATCTTTGGCCAACTTTCTAACCTTGTAGAGCTGTCCTAAGCGACAATTTATTTGATGTACGGTTTCTGAGTCTCATTTTGTAAATCTGTCCAAGTTGAAATTACTTGACATCGACCAAAATAATTTGACCTTGAAGGTAGGTTTTGATTGGGTACCGCCTTTCCAACTTGTTTTCATTGGATTGGGATCATGTAAGTTGGAGACTGAATTTCCAAGGTGGATACAAACTCAAAGGGTTGTAACAACATTGATTTTATCCAAAACGCACATCAATGGTCCCATTCCAAAATGGCTTGGTGACATGCAATTCTCTTATTTGGATCTTTCTTATAATAGTCTTGTTGAAGAAATACCAAATTTTTCATCCATTTACTTGGAATATATAGACCTTTCAAACAATTTAATCTTGGCCACCTTCCACAAAATATTAGTGAGATGATGCCTAACCTAGGGTATATGCTTCTGTCTAATAACTCAATAAGCGGTACTCTACCATTATCATTGTGTGATATGAAAATTTTGATTTCCTTGGATTTCTCAAAAAATAACTTGTCTGGTAGAATTCCTGATTGTTGGACGAATACATCTCAATTGTCTTTTATCAATTTCTCATCAAATAAGTTTTTTGGGGTAATTCCAAAATCTTTTGTATATATTCCTTTTCTCGTGTCTTTACACTTGAATAAGAACGATCTCTCTGGACAGTTACCCAAATATTTGGAACAATGGCCATACCTAGTGATTTTGGATTTAGGTGAGAATAATTTGTCTGGAAATCTACTTTCATCAATTATTATGAGTCCTGAATTGCAAATTCTAAGGCTAAGAGAGAACAAGTTTGATGGCATCATTCCTCGGAAGTTTTGCTCCCTCAATAAATTGCATATCTTGGACTTGGCTAGCAACAATTTGTCTGGAAGCATCCCTTCTTGTTTTGAAAACATGAATGGATGAAAAGAAGGGTTAATAGACTTGATGAAGAGGAAGGCTTCTCATTTTCTATGTCATTGCCGTCTCATGGAGTGACACCGAATTGGGAAGTAGAGGGTGTGTCAGAGATCGTAAAAGGACTGGATCTTGAATATAAAAAGATTGCCCAGCTCTGGTTAATCTAGATCTTTCAGATAATCATTTGGTTGGAATGATCCCAAAAAACTTAGTTGCTCTTTCTGGATTGCATGGGCTAAACTTGTCCCATAATCAACTTTTTGGCAACATTCCAAGCAATATTGAAAACTTGGCATTACTAAAGTCTCTTGACCTCTCTCATAATCAATTGTCAGGACAAATTCCACATGGAATATCATCCTTGGCAACTTTGAGCCATCTCAACTTAGCAAATAACAATCTCTCTGGACATATTCCTCAAGGAACTCAGATATCAACTATTTATGATGAAAATCCATCAATTTTCAATGGCAACCCTTATCTTTGTGGGGATCTACTTCAAAAAAAGTGCAATGCTAATGTTGTGAAGTCTCCACAATTGTCAAAAAGCATACCAACAATGGGGAAAGAAGAACATATGTCAGATAAATTCATTTTGTACATTGTTGTAACTCTTGGATATGCCACTGGATTTGGGGAATCATCTTAGTTTTGGTATTCAAGACAAGTTGGAGAATTTCATGCTTCAAGTTTGCTGATGAGATGGTAACCAAAGTGTATGCTGCTGTTTTAGTGAAGTTAGCTAAGTTTCATAACAAATGCTTCAAAGGTATATGATAGCATGTAGCTTAGCTTCAAATTTATTTTCACTATGTGTGTATAATGCAAGTAATTTGGTAATAAGGAATAACATTTCTCTTTCATGTTTATATACATTTGGTTATAAATACCATAAATATCTCCTTTTTTTAATATTATGAGGTAGTTAATAGGAAAAAAAAAAAAGAAGATCTTATTTGAACAATGTATTGCTTAGAATCATGCTTACTTTAAGCAGTCTTTGTCCTTCATGTAGTGCAAGAGGATCTTAAACAAATTTTTCTTTAGGATAAAATAAAGTAATAACTGTTTTTACAATTTACTTATGAAACCAATTAAAAGGAAGGTCTTTTGGAAAGGTACATAATTGTCTCTCATGTCTAAAAACTATTAGAATTATTACATTTGTAGCAGATAACAAAGTATGTGGACTCGATTAGCAATGGTTGGAAGCACACATCATTAGCACTCAAGGATTCATATACAACTAGATTGTATAGGTTTACTCCTATACAATGGAAGACTATTAGATAAATTAGAAAACCATTAGGAAGTTAGTTTGTTATTTGTACAAGAATGTACTTATATATTGTAATGCAGCCTTTCATCTAATTGTTTCATCTTCCTTCATATAATTATTGGACTCGAAATGATTAGAGATATGAGTAACAATTGCAACTTTTGATTAGCGATCCCTACTACTTGTTTGGATCGATAATCCAACCATGGCCATTAGTAACTTGTTGTTTAATGGATCGAACTATATCTCGTGGAGCAAATATGTTGGATTAGATCTTGTGTGAAAATGAAGCTAGTTGCATAGATAGATATATTGCTCGACCAATTGACAACTCTTTAGATTTAGTAAAATTGATTAAGTCAGATTATATGGTTAGATGCTGGCTTTTCAATTCGATGAATTGTGATTTGGCAAAAAATTTCTTATATACCAAATCAGCTTCTGAACTTTGGTCGAAAGTAAATAGAGCAGTATGGAGTTGGTAATAGTCCTTTATTCTTCCAAATTCAACCTGAGGTCATGAATCTTAAACAAAATAATCAACCTATTAGTTTGTATTTTAACAAATTGAGAGGTATTAGGATAAATTTCATGAAATACATACCATTCCTATGTGTGAATGCGAAAGATTTGACTATTATACTTGTGGTTATAAGGAGAAATTAGTAGAATTTGACTCATATAACAAACTAGTCCAATTTCTAATGGACTGAATGATGGATTTGAAAATGTTAGAAGTCAATTTCTATTAATAGAGCCTTTGCCATCCATCAACCAAGCCTTCTACATTATTCACCGGGTGAAAAAGTAGAGGCAAGTAACATGCATGTTGCAATCTGATGTTAAAGCCATAGCTTTTATTATTGCAAAGTCTAATGCTGTAAGTACTGTTGATACTAAAAGTTCATTTAAGAAAAGAAAGATAAAGAAAGAACTTACTTACCATCCCATGAAGTGACACCAAATTGGGAAGTAGACGGTGTGTAAGAGATCGTGAAAGGACTGGATATTGAATATAAAAAGGTTGCTTAGCTCTTGATTAATCTAGATCTTTCAAATAATCATTTGGTTGATTGTGATATGAGGCAAGTGCACTTATCAGTTTTAATATAGCGGATGTGAGTCCGGTCGATTCCTCAGAGACTTCGAGTACTAATATTAACCTTAGCTTTATTATCTAACCAAAAATTATGAAAGTTTGAATTAATTAAAAACACTAAAATAACAAACTACTTTAATTAAAAGACTTAATTAAGCAATTGAAAAATAAAACAATAAAATCAAGAACAACTTCAAGAAAGTAATAACGTATTTAGGAATTATTTCCCCTAGAGTTAATCATGTGATCACTTAAAATATATTCAATTCGGTTTCTATTATTCTCAACCGGAAGGATTCACGACTAAAGTTATTATCTTTCTCAAGCATATTAACCCTAATCCTAAATTATTCACCGAAATTTCTTCACTTAGTAATATAATTTAGAATTGCATTAATGTATAATGAATTCCCATACAATTAATTAACTTTTCGGAAGAAACATATATCTTATCTCTAAGTATACATGTAATTCTCTTCAATTATGTAAAGATCTAATTATACATGTAATTTCTCAATCAACATGCATAATATCATATATTGATATTCTAGAAATATCAATCAATAAATTAAACGACATAATCGAATCAAGTAAAAATAGAAACTTTATTGAAATTTCTAAATCAACCAAGAATCACATGAAACCCTAGGTTCCATAATCCTAAATACTCGAATTCTAAGCTATCATAATGAATATAAAAACGAGTTTCATCAATAATATAAAATAAAACATGGAAACCCCTTTTGAAATATGAACAATCTCTCTAATCTTGAAGTTGATATTGTTTCCCTCTTTCTGATGTTGTTCCGCCTCTTTCTTGATGTTGTTCCTTAAGTCTCTTTCTTGATGTTGTGTCTCTCCGTTTCTGTAATGTCTCTCATGTCTTTTGAAACCCTAAGATATCATTTTATATGTGTATTACAAAGATTCTGTTTTCGTCACCAGACACGGCCTGAGACATGACCGTGTCCCCAAGTCGTGTAACTTTCTACACTAAGACAAAATTTTCTGCACAACTTTAAAATTTCATAACTTCTTCATTTGAACTCCGATTTGAGTGAAATTTGATTCCTTTTCTTCGTTTTCGATCATAGAACGCGTTCAAACCTAGAAATCAAAATTTTACTAGTATTAATTTCTTTAAAGAAAACAAAAAATGTGAGGAAAATACTATAAAATCACCCTATGAAATATGTTTAAAATTAGAGTTATCAAATTTCCCTACACTTGAGCATTTGCTTGTCCTCAAACAAATAAATCAAAACAAAACTTTCAAGACAAGAAATGCTAAACAAAATTTATCACTATTTAAGAAACCGATGAACGAATACATTTGACCCTTAGAAAAGTAAGAAAATTATTCTCAATCAACTTGCAATAATAAAGTCAACCAATTTCATCTGACCATATTCAAATGCCCAACAGTACTTAATACTAAAGTTCACTAGTTAATTTATGAAAATCAAAGTTTACCCAAGACATTTAATTAAGGATTTTTAAACTAAAAATTAGATTTAACATCTCGCCAACCGAGAAAGAGTCATAAAAATTTTGTCTATTTGACTAAAGTGTATACAATTCTCTTTTTCATCTCACCAAGCACCATAATCTAAAACAAACACATTTTATATCCACCTATCCTCTGATCATCCCTCTAGTTCATGCTTTTGTTGAGAGGTCTTTTAAATTTACCTTATTTAAGCACAATTGTGTTGGTAGTGGGAAAGAATCTCGCTCTTCTGACGGACCAAGACCGATCCATACTAACTATATTCCTTATTATTGATAGTGGGAAAGAACCTTGCTCTTCTGACCGACCAAGACCGATCCATATCAATTTTTTTTTTTTCATTTGAATTGGCATTGGGACTCAATCTTGCTCTTCTGACGACCAAGACGAATCCTTACCAATTCTTCTATTCATACACTTGTTATTACTTTTTCACCTCCAATCATTGTGATTTTTTAGGGGTTTCTCAAAGAAGAATTTCATTTGTTTGTTTGCTAAAAAATTATAGGACTCTTAAAAATTTCTAAGAGAAGGGTATACATAAAAGTAAATTTAAAAATAACCATGACTAACTCTTAACTAGTGATGTTTCTCCAATCTCAAATCCTAAAGTCCGAAGCTAAATAACTCGTAACTTTGCCTTCTACAAATTTAACTAATCAATTCTAGTAAAGTATCATAAGATCAATAATAATCAAGATGAAACAGTTAATTTGGCTTAATACTAGTTAATCACCTATTGCAAGTTAACTTAAAAATTAATTGGGTCAAATGTGAATAATTGGTCTCCTAAACAGTAATAAATTCATATATATCCCTTCCCCATACTTAATAATGTACATTGTCCTCAATGTATGACTAAGAAAGCACAATAGCAAGATATCAAACAAGGAAAAACATCATAGGGAAAAAGGAAAATATGTATTGAAAAAGAAACTAATACTTCCCTGCCTTGAGGCATAAGATACTCTAGTGGAGAAAGAGTGGCTAGTAGCTCGACAATAGTGCCCGTATGATTAGAACAATGTAACAGATGTGGACCTCCTTCAAACGATCTATTTTCACGATTTTCCATTGACGACCTGAGAAGAAACATTGAATCGGGTTGGATTTGATGAAGAAATGTATTGATGAAAAGTAAATTGTGAGGAGAAAAGAAGATAAGAGAAAAGAAATATGTGTTGATGTGTGGAGGTGTGTGAGAGAGTGTGTGTGTTGAAATAAACCGAGCATGTGCAAAATCGTGCAAGGTTGGGTTGACACTGGCTAGGACACGACCGTGTCCCTTGCCCGTGTAACTTTTTTTTTTTTGAATCAAATTTAAAGATAAAGGAAACTTAGAAATAATAAAACTAAAGAGAAAAAGCAAAAATAAAGCTAAAAGAGGAAAGAACTATGACGAAAAATTGAAAGAAAATCTACGAAGCAAAGCAAAGTTAGATAAAACGGAAAATAAAATGAAGAAAACTTAAAGAATTAAAGCATAAGTAGAGTTAGACATGGGTTGCCTTCCAAGAAGCGCTTTAGTTAACGTCGATAGCTCAACGGGATATGTCTTTTCATGTTAGTTCTGTCGGATGGAGAGAAAACTCCTCCCGTCCAACATGCTCCAAATTTCCATTCAAGTATAACTTCAACCGTTGCCCATTTACCTTACAAGTGCCCTTCTCGGTGTGTAACTTCAACAATCCCATACGGGAAAACTCGTATAATTGTAAATGGTCCAGACCACCTGGATTTCACTTACCTGGGAATAAACGAAGGCGGGAATTATACAAAAGAACATGATCACCTTCTTTAAATTGTCGACCTTGTTTGATTCGCTGATCATGATACTTTTTGGCCCTTTCTTTGTATAATTTGGAGTTCTCATATGCATTCACTCGCCATTCCTCTAGATTGTTCAGTTGAAGTTTCTTGTGAGGACTTGCACGCTCAAAATCAACATTAGCACTCTTAATTGCCCAATAAGCCTTATGCTTTATCTCTACCGGTAAATGACAAGCCTTGCCATATACAAGTCGGTAGGGTGTGGTCCTGAGTGGTGTTTTGTAGGCGGTTCTATATGCCCATAGAGCATCATCCTACTTTTCTGACCAATCTTTCTTATGATACTTTACGGTTTTTTCAAGAATTCGCTTAAGATCGCGATTGACAACTTCCACTTGGCCACTACTTTGGGGTAGTACGGGGTGGCTATCCTATGTGTAATGCCATAACGTTTCAATACATGGTCGAGTTGAGCATTACAAAAGTGTGTTCCCCTATCACTTATAATTGTCCTGGGGTGCCAAATCGAGAAAATAGGCCTTTCAAGAATTTTTTTACTACCCTGGCATCATTAGTAGGTAGGGCTTTAGCTTCCACCCATTTAGAGACATAGTCAATAGCTACTAGGATATATTTGTTTCCATTTGAGTTCGGAAAAAGACCCATGAAATCGATCCCCCACACATCAAATACCTCAACCTCGAATGATGAGGTTTTGTAGCAATTTCATCCCTACGAGATATATCCCTTACTCGTTGGCAACGATCACAACTCTCAACATATCTCTGGGCATCTTTGAATAGGGTAGGCCAATAAAATCCTGCCTCTAGGATCTTATGAGCTGTCCTATTGGCACTATGATGCCCACCCGTAGGCCCCGAATGACAGTGGCTCAAAATTCGCCAACCTTCGAGGTGTGGTACACACCTTCGAATGACATGATCTGCACATACTTTAAACAGTAAGGATCATCCCAAAAATAATGTTTCACATCAAAAAGAATTTCTTCTTTTGCTGGTGTTGAAGTCCCTTCGTATGATCCTAGCAGCTAAAAAATTAGCAATATCTGCGAACCAAGAAATTTTCATATCACTTACCTGGGCAATGGCATAGAGTCGCTCCTCAGGGAATTCATCCTTGATCTCGTTCTCGTCGAGCAATTCCAAGTTTGGATTCTCCAATCGAGATAGGTGATCTGCTGCTAAATTCTCAGCTCCTTTTTTATCTTTGATCTCCACATCAAACTCTTGCAGCAACAAGATCCACCTAATCAATCTTGGTTTTGCATCCGGCTTTGCTAACAAGTACCTAAGGGCAGAATGATCAGTATAAACAATCACCTTAGATAGAAGCAAATAAGAGTGAAATTTATCAAAGGCAAAAACAACGGCTAGCAACTCTTTTTCTGTAGTAGTGTAGTTCTCTTGAGCATTCATATGAGTTTTGCTAGCATAGTGAATTGGTTGAAAGTGCTTATCTCGCCTTTTGCCCCAGCACTGCCCCAACTGCGTGATCGCTTGCATTATACATAAGCTCAAAGGGAGTGCCCAATCAGGTAACTACCATGATTGGAGCAAAAGGGGCGGGCAATTTTCGAAAATCCTTGAAAATCGCCTGTAAAAACTTGCTTTCCAAAAAACTTCTTATACCTTAACCAATTGGAGATGGAGTCTTGCAATCGCTCCATTTTGGGGAGTATCCACCTCAATTCCTCGAAAAATCTTAGGGCCCAGCACAATACCTTTTTGTCCCATGAAGTACACTTTCCCCCAAGTTGGGGAAAAGGGGTTTGCTCTTAAACACCTGGTAAGTTCACGCCCCGAAGCGGCATGGTCGTAACAGCCTCGCCGTGTAAACCACCCTAAGATAGAAGTTGGCCTCACAACCGCTATCCTAGACCTGATCTACACAAGGCGTCCACAACTAACCCGCTTTGAAGTAGACAATTTGTAATTTAAATAAATCATTTACCTATAAAAGTGAGGAATTATATATATATATATGTTATCATTCAATTATTGCAGTTAAAGTTTACAACATTTCTCTATAGTATATTCCCTAGTTATTACATCACTCGGAAATGAAAAATAATTCTAAATAAAAACTTAGACCTTAAAATATGTGTTTATTCTTCAATATTTTTCCTCACTCTCTAGGATCCAGCAGTTGCTAGCTTCTGAGTAATTGGTTGCCGCTTCTTAGCCAGCACCTGCACGACGTCTATAGGGATGTGAGCAACCACAGCTCAGTAAGTAGGGACGGAGGACTTAAAACTATACCATACACGCAACAAGGTTTTCAATCACTTATTAGGTGCAATGCATGTGCAAGCAAATGTCATCGCACGACGTTGTCCGGCCCGTCGTGAGATTAGAGAAATTGCGCCCGCTCTAATCCGGGTTGAGGGGTTACCGTTAATGCAACAGCTCACGACCAAACCCCGGCTTGTGTAATGGAGACCTTGCTCCTCCCGCGGGCTACCTTCGAACCACTGTCTTCACCCCCGCCGCGACCTCCTCTCCTGTCACTTAGTTCGACTGAGGATGAAGAAGGGACCATTTTGCAATCCTGCGCTATCCCTTCCGAAGGGGTCGGTATTTGGCCGGAGAGTCCTAAATCCCCTAACGGGTTTCCATGCATGCTCGATTATGATTACTGGTCGTATATTTGATTAGGTCCAGTTTTTGGGGGATCAATCATTACATACAATTCATATAGTATGTACCAGAGCAATAAACAGAATCATGGCATCACCCATAATCAAGCACATGCATACATTCAACTATCTAACAAGCACAACCAAGCATAATCTTAAGCCTCCCAAAATACAGCATCGTATTAATCCCAACTTACCTCGACTCCTCGCTCGTTTTACTCGAGGTCCGATTTGCTCAGGCCATCGCCGGTTATCCCTATAACAAAGAACGTGGTTTCAGCTTTTCATATAATTGTTATAGGTTCGTTTTATCCTATAATACTTCTTGTTAGGTTTTGTTTAAGGTTTAATATGCCCAATTATCTAGGTATTAAGTCTTTTACAATTATTCTAGGTTTGGGTGTTAGGTTCAGGTTCGGTTTTCGCATCGATTTCTAAACCAGGTTTTTAGTTCGATTTTTAAGTAGCGTTTTATATTCCAACCTAGAAATTAGTTTCAACCCATAATGTGAAATTAATCACATTATTTCCCGATAACCTAAAATACCATCATTACCCTTTGTCATGTTTTATTTTACTCGGTACACTTAAATCCATATCAGTGTACCGAATTCACTCCTAATGTGACAAATTTTTACATTTTTCATATAATTCCATAAATTTAAGTTTCTATCAGATTTATTGTGCATTTTTATTATTCTCAAAATATCAATTTTTATTATAATATTTTCTATTTATTATATTTTCAAAAATTACACATTATGCATTATTGCATATTATGCACATAATGCATTTCTAATATTTTCTATTACCCCAATTACCATCTCTAAACACCAATTATTATTTAAAAATGTCTAAATCCATCCTAAATCAGGGTTTTTCACCTAAAATTTTTCTAATTTACAAAATTAACTCATAATTTACTATGTTTTTCTATTACTAATTTACTACATAATTAACCTAATATTACATCTAACACCCTAAATGCTATAAGTATCATACTCCATCAGATCTTAACATCCTAAAACATGTAATTATTCACTAAATCAGAATTTAAACATTTAATTACATAAATTTAAACCCCAAATTACCCATTTTATGCCTCTTTTTAGAGCCTAAAAAATTATCTAAAAATTTCGAAAATTAATTTTTGAAAAAGGCTTCATAGCATTATTCTATATCATCTAAGTAATCTACAGAAAAATTTTGAGCTTGAAACTACACTCCTAAGGGGCATTTATTTCTAAACCGAAACATGCTCGGTTTGAAAAATTTCTTAAGGGGCCATATATTACGGGACATAATTTCATCAAAATAACATTTTTTTATAAAATCTACATACAAAAATATCCCGATAAAAAAATTCATAATTTTCTAATTATATTTACTATTTTTACAAAATTTCACAAAAACGGGCTGGGAAATTTGGGCTCACGGGTTTGGGGGGCTCCGGCCACCGAGGCCGCCCTGGCCTTGTCGGGTGGCCGGGCGCTACCACCCCGTGTGGGGGGGTGGCCCCCACTTCCGCTCCTCCCCTTTTGGGTGGGTTCTTTTTAAAACTCTTTTAAATTTCAACTTTTTTTTTTTTTTTCTGGATTTTACTCGAATTTTTTACTCCCCAAAATTTTTTCACTTTTCAAACGCCAAATAAGCTCTTAAATTTTTTCCCTATTTATAGACATTTGCTGTAATTAATAGCTTAATTTTACAAACTTTGTCCAAATTCCTTATTTTTACTTTTTAAATTGTTCAATTTTTATTGGCTAATTTTTCTTTTTTTTATCCCAACATGCCCAAACCTGATATTGTGCTCTTATCCTTTCTGATTTTTTTTTCTGATTTTTCCATAATTTTTTTATAATTTTCTTTAATTATTTGTTTGTTTTTGGCCAATTTTAGAATTACGCGTAATTTTATCTACACGTAAAAAACATGTGGGGTACACGGAAAATTTCCCAAATATTATTTTTGGTCATTCTAAAATTTTTTGTTACTAAAATCTATCTCTAAAAATTTATTAGTTATTTTATTAACTTTTTTTCTTTTTTGGGAATTGAGTTTTTATGCTTTAAAAATTTTAAAATTTTATAGTCTCCTATTTTACTACTTATTTTCTTAAATTTAAGTTTATGGGGTCATTTTTACTAAAATTCTTTTCAATAGTTTATAATTTGGGTTTTATCGGATCTTTTAACCGACGCCCCAAACCTTGGGTTCTAAGTTCAATCCCACGGTTTCTTGGGTGAACTTTGGGGCTTTCTAAACCCTGTCCAAAAAATTCAAACAAAGGCAAATGGTTGCCAAAAACTGAAAAATCATCCCTAAATACCCCATTGGGCCCAATAAATCATCAAAAATAGCAACATGCTCGCTGGAAAGTAGCCCGGGGCTTTTTTTTTTTTTTTTTTTCCAATAATCCAAAACAAAAACATATGCCAGTGAATCATTCATCTTTTATCAATAAAAGGTAAGGGGAAAAGGCCTTACTTTAAAAAAAAAAAAAAAAAAAAAAAAAAAAAAAAAAAAAAAAAAAAAAAAAAAAAAAAAAAAAAAAAAAAAAAAAAAAAAAAAAAAAAAAAAAAAAAAAAAAAAAAAAAAAAAAAAAAAAAAAAAAAAAAAAAAAAAAAAAAAAAAAAAAAAAAAAAAAAAAAAAAAAAAAAAAAAAAAAAAAAAAAAAAAAAAAAAAAAAAAAAAAAAAAAAAAAAAAAAAAAAAAAAAACCCCCCCCCCCCCCCCCCCCCCCCCCCCCCCCCCCCCCCCCCCCCCCCCCCCCCCCCCCCCCCCCCCCCCCCCCCCCCCCCCCCCCCCCCCCCCCCCCCCCCCCCCCCCCCCCCCCCCCCCCCCCCCCCCCCCCCCCCCCCCCCCCCCCCCCCCCCCCCCCCCCTTTTTGGGGGGAAAGATGTTTTAACACTTTTCTCCAAGATGTTTAGGAAAACTCCTAAGCTTTCTCTTGTTAGATAACAAATCTTTCAAGAACTTTGCGTACTTCGGCATCTGTGATAGGGCATCAACAAGAGGTAAGTTAATATGCAGTTGTTTAAAGAGGTCAAGGAACTTACTGAATTATTGGTCATTGCGATCTTTTTGGAGTCTTTAGGGATATGGGATAGGTGGTTGATATTCCTTCACCTTTGATGGCTCTACATCTGCCGTTGCTTTCGTCCCCTCTTTGCTCTTGCTAGTTTCCTCGCTACCTTTCCTCTCAGCATGCAACTCCTTCCCATTTCGAAGTGTCACTGCCTTAACATGTTCCTTTGGATTGGGTTCTGTATTTCCCGGTAACAATCCCTGTGGTCTTTCAGAGATTCGCTTCGCAAGTTGACCAATTTGGTTCTCAAGATTGTGATTTGAAGCCTCTTGATTCCTCAGCGAAGATTTAATGTTGGATAAGTGAGCCTCATTGCCTTGAATGTATTTTGTGAGAAGTTCTTCTACACTGGATTTCTTTTCTTGAGGAAGAGGAGGTGGGAATGGTCTTTGAAATCCAGGTGGGCTAAATTTAATCTTCTACTGGCCTTAGTTTTGATTTCCCCATGAGAAATTAGGGTAATTCCTCCATCCTAGATTGTAAGTGTTGCTGTAGGGGTTATTTTGTTGCTTAGGTGGATTTCCTAGATAATCCACCTGTTCCAATTGTTCTTGTGCAGCATACCCTTGCATACTAAAATCACTTACATCCGATTGCACTTGTTGAGGGCCAACTGAGAGTGCATCAATTTTCTTACTCAATAGGTCTACCTTGGTTGCCAAAGCAATGGTCAAGTCCACCTCATAAACTCCCATGGCCTTTTGCTTGGCTCTAGTGCTTTCCCACCGATAATTGTTCATCGCTATTCCTTCAATCAGGTTTTGTGCTTGCTCGGGTGTCTTTGTGTTCAAAGTACCTCCTATGGATGCATCAATCATCTGTTTAGTAGATAAATTAAGATCATTGTAAAAGGTCTGAATCTGCATCCATAGTGGGAGGCCATGATGTGGGCACCTCTTGAGCAAGTCCTTAAACCGCTCCCAAGTATCATATAGCGTCTCCGCTTCCAATTAAGCAAAACAAGAAATATCATTCCGAAGTTTAGTGGTCTTTGCAGGTGGGAAATACTTCCCCAAAAATTTCTCTACCAATTCATTCCAAGTTGTGATTGAATTTCGTGGTAGAGAGTTTTGCTTTACCCTTCAAGGAGAAAGGGAATAGCCGAAGTCGAATGGCATCATCCGTAGCTCCGTTGATTTTAAAAGTATCACTAATCTCTAGAAATCTAGAGATGTAGGCATTGGGATCTTCATCTTGGAGACCGTCAAACTGAACATATTGTTGCACCATTTGTATAATGTTAGGTGCAATTTGGAAGTTGTTAGCCGCGACGGTTAGCCTTGCGATGCTAGAGTCAGCTCCAATAAGTGTAGGCCTTGAATAATCAGACATGGTCCGATTTGCTTCATTCCCGTTATTAGCCATGTGTGGTGGATCTTCCTGCTCGATGAATTGAGTGTTGGTCTCTTCACCTTCTTCCTTGATTTTAACAATTGACTCGTCGTCAATGGTCGCCACACTTTGTCTAAGTCGTGATTTCAAATTTTGAAGGGCAGTTCTCTCAATTTCAGGATCAAGTTCTACCAAATCTTCCTGGTTACTTCGAGTCATGCACTGCAAGGGTAAGAAATATAGAATCAATTGCAGCTCTAGCTAATGAAAATAAATAATGAAAACAAAAGAAAAAAAATGGTTAAAGTAATAAGGCAACTAGTGTTCTTAATATCGAAAATCCCCGGCAGCGGCGCCAAAAACTTGACATCAGGTAAGTGCATCTATCAGTTTTAATATAGCGGATGTAAGTTTGAGTCGATCCCTTAGAGACTTCGAGTACTAATATTAACCTTAGCTTTATTATCTAACCGGAAAATTATAAAAGTTTGAATTAATTAAAAATACTAAAATTAACAAACTAACTTAATTAAGCAATTGAAAAACCGATAAAATCAAGAACGACTTCAAGAAAGTAATAACGTATTTAGGAATTATTTCCCCTAGAGTTAATCATGTGATCGCTTAAAATATATTCAATTCGGTTTCTATTATTCTTGACCAGAGGGATTCACAACTAAAGTTAATACCTTTCTCAAGCATATTAACCCTAATTCTAAATTATTTATCGGAATCTCTTCACTTAGTAATATAATTTAGAATTGCATTAATGTATAATGAATTCCCATGCAAATAATTAACTTTCCGGAAGAAACATGTATCTTATCTCTAAGTATACATGTAATTCTCTCCAATTATGTAAAGATCTAATTATACATGCAATTTCTCAATCAACATGCATAATATCATATATTGATATTCTAGAAATATCAATCAATAATTAAACGACATAATCGAATCAAGTAAAAATAGAAACTTTATTGAAATTTCTAAATCAATCCAAGAATCACATGAAACCCTAGGTTCCATAATCCTAAATACTAGAATTCTAAGCTATCATAATGAATCTAAAAACGAGTTTCATCAATAATATAAAATAAAACATGGAAACCCTTTTTGATTGATGAACAATCTCTCTAATCTTGAAGTTGATGTTGTTTCCCTCTTTCTTGATGTTGTTCCGCCTCTTTCTTGATGTTGTTCCTTAAGTCTCTTTCTTGATGTTGTGTCTCTCCGTTTCTATAATGTCTCTCATGTCTTTTGAAACCCTAAGATATCCTTTTATATGTGTATTATAAATATTCTGTTTTCGTCACCAGACACAGCCTGAGACATTACCGTATCTCAGGTCGTGTAACTTTCTGCACTAAGGCAAAATTTTCTACACAACTTTAAAATTTCATAACTTCTTCATTTGAACTCCAATTTGAGTGAAATTTGATTTCTTTTCTTCGTTTTCAATCATAGAAACGCGTTCAAACCTAGAAATCAAAATTTTACTCAATTAAGTATCAATTTCTTTAAAGAAAACAAAAAATGTGAGGAAAATACTATAAAATCACCCTATGAAATATGTTTAAAATTAGAGTGATCAGATTGATCCCAAAAAATTTTGTTGTTTTTTTCTGGATTGCATAGGCTAAACTTGTCTCATAATCAACTTTCTAGTAATATCCCAAGCAAATATCGAAAACTTAGCATTACTAGTCTCTTGAACTCTCTAGTATTAATTTGTCAGGATAAATTCCACATGGAATATCATCTTTAGCAACATCGAGCCGTCTTAACTTAGCAAATAACAATCTCTCTTGGACATGTTCTTTAAGGAACGTAGATATCAACTATTTATGATGAAAATCCATTGATTTTCAATGGAAACCCTTATCTTTGTGGGGATCCACTTCTAAAAAAGTGCGATGTTGATGCTATGAAGCCTCCACAATTGTTGAAAAGTATACCAACAATGGGAAAAGAAGAGCATACGTCAAATGAATTCATTTTGTATGTTGTTATAGCTATTGCATATGTTACTTGATTTTATGGAATCATCTTAGTTTTGATATTCAAGAAAGTTAGAGAATTACATGCTTCAAGTTTGCTGATGAGATGGTAAACAAAGTATATGCCACTGTTCTAGTGAAGTTAGCTAAGTTTCATTATAAATGATTCAAAGCTATATGATAACAAGAAACAAAAGTTGGACAATGTATTGCTTCAAGTTATGCTTACCTTAGGCAATCTTTGTCCTTTATTTGGTATGAGGGTCTCAATAAATTTTCTTTAGAATAAAATGAAATAGTAATTGTTTTCGCAATGCACTTGTGAAACCAATTAAAAGGAAGTTTTTTTCGAAAGGTACATAATTGTCTCAAGACTAAAAATGTTTTTCAACAGCAAATCATAAGGGTGAGCAAATAACCTTATCGTACAGGGTATCCACATAAACCTTACTTAATCGGATAGGTTTTGGGTGGGTGTTTAAGATTATAGGGTAGGTTCTGAATAATAATTTTTTAGAACCTTTACTTATAATGTAAGGTATGGGTATAAGGAAATTAGTTTTAGTGTTAGTTTTAGTTTTAATTTAGTTAAAAAATTTGGTTTAGGGAATCAGATAGTTTAAATATAATTTAATGGTAATGAATGTCAAGACTACGACCTAACGGATAAGTAGCGAAGTGTTTGGGGTGGATTTAGTTTGAGATCTTGGGTTTGAGTCTCAACAAGTACCTATATCTAATATTTTTCTATTTTTGCAGAAGCGAGATTTTCAAATCGGATTTGATATGATTTAGAGCTTAAAAAAATATACATACATGTATAAATAA
>JAMXBC010000505.1:0-20315 GCA_024138005.1 Lumnitzera racemosa
TAAATGAAAATAGATACTTAACTAGCAAACATAGGGACTATCCCACACATTTTGGAATAACCTAAAATCTAATACGGGATAATGATGTGTCGGGAGCTCAATTACACTAACTTACCGTACAGTTTAAAACTAAAGGGGTCCTTAAAATATTAAAGAAAGTAGAATGAATAGGATTACAAACAACTAGAGTACTACAAAAACGGCTAAGGAAAGACTTCCAACAAATCAACCGGCTTGACACTTCATTTTTATATACCCAAAAGGTTGATTCAAGGTTCACCTGCCACTAATCCTAAACTACTCGGTAAAATTAGTAAAAGTTAAAGAAATAGCCTTGGAGGGGGTCACTCAAAATAGCAAAAAATTTTCTATATGAAAAAGACGTGAAAGGTCGTCTCATAAAACAAAATACTGTAAATTTTCTTTTTTGGGCTTATAAGGAAAAGGGGACTTTTAAATAATCCCAGGAAACAATAAAAATAAAAAAAATTACAAAAGGGCATATACAAAAAAGGGGATTCTTTACATACGAAAAAAGAGTAAAAGGGCAAAAAAAAAAAGGGGAAAAAAAATTATAATGTCAGATGAAACAAACAGGGGGGAGGCGACATTATTTCCCATGCTAAATTTTTAAGCATAGCAGGGGGAAAGGGAGTCAGGAGATAAAGATAAGGCCGAGATGTGGAAAAATAGTTGGCCAAGAGATATACCTTTACTCGTAGTAATTTTGGGCAAGTGAACCCATCACTTGGCCAAAATTTTTACCAAGGATATTGGCTTTGGGTACAAGATAACAAATGAGCAAAAACAACCACCGAACTCTTAAGAGTTCATCATCCTCCTTTAGTAACAATTTTCATCTTATGGGTTGAGGGGGAAAAATTCGCGGTGAAAAGACGGGGGCCTAGGGGCACTAGAGTGATTGGGATGGGGGTCGCGACCGTTACCTATTTTTAATTTTTGAAATTTATTTAATTCTTTTTGCATTTAGGAATTTTCTATTAAATTAATTGTTTTTTATTATTATTATTATTTTATTTTTAATTATTATTTTTATTATTATTATTATTTTTTTAAATTTAAAAATTTTATTATATCAATGGGTAACATAGATAATTTCCATATACATTTCCAAAATTTTATATGATTTCAATTTTTTTTCCTATTTTACTTTATTTTTTAAAATTTTAAATTAAAATTTTAAATATTTTTTTTTAGTTTAGGTATCTTTTTGTATTAATTATTTTGCTATGGTAATTACTATTTTATGAAAAGTTGTTTTTGAGTTTTTTAAGTTTTTCAAAAAAGTTTTATCATTTAAAATTTTTTTTTTCCAAAAAAAAAAAATAAAGGGGGTTTTTTTTTCAAAAAAAAGGATATTTTGATTTTCACAAAAAAAAAATCACCAAATTAGCCATTTTCTCTGGGTGTTTTTTTTTAAAAAAAAATGAAATGACTAAAAATATAAACTCAGCCATTTTCAAAATTTAAAATCAACTAATCCCTTATATTTTTTCGTAAAAATTAAAAAAATTTATCTGAATAATGGATCTTAGACTCGTAGAAAATATAGAAACTTAAAATATAAAAAAATTTTTCTTTTTCCTTTTTTTTAAATTTTTGCTAAATTTTAATTTTTTTTTGAAATTTTTAATTTTTTATTTATTTTATTTCATGTAAATAAAAATTTTTTTTTGGGAAATATTTAAAAGTAAATAAAAATTTCGGAAAGTTAAAAGTGTACTTTAAAAATTTAAAAAAGTTAGCTCATGGACTCAAATATCTGATTTTCAAAAATCTTTTTTTTTTTCTTCCTTAAAATTGGGGTTTTTTACCACCCCAAATATTAAATTTAAAATCAATTCTTTTTTCAAAACACAAACAGGTGGCGATTCTAAGTATTTTTTAAAAAAACTTTAAAAACAAAGTTTTTCTTAACTTTTAATTTTAAATTTTATTAAACGATTTTAATTTAATACAATTTTTATTAAAAAAATAATAAAATAGAAAAAAAAATCAACCAAAAAGCGCTCCACCTCAGAAATCCTTTTCCCAGGCTTACCCTTATTAATAATGCCATCATCCAAAAAACCACATAAAAATCAAATTTTTAAACAAATCCACAAAAAATAAACAAATAAGTACTCGAGTTCCATCATAGTAGCATGCCCCTCATAATAACCAAATTTAAAAAAAAAAATGGAATCCCATGATATAACTTTTTGAAATTTTTTTTCGTCTAATTCCATCGTTTTCGGAAAAATGCCACATCTACTTCCCAAAGATTTTTATAAAGAAGTTCCTCTCCATTGATATAAAGAGGGTTTAAAACTTTCTATCCTAAATAAAATAAATAAGCCGTAGGGGGATAAAAATTTTTGTTTGGAAGGGTTTTGCTAATACTTCATAATAAACTTTTAATTTGTTAAAATTTTTTATTTAATTAAATTTTTTTTTTATTTATTTTACTACCTATTTTAACAATCATCAAAAGTGCACAGATGGGAACCGTAATCCAAAAAAAAGTTTTCGTTTTTGATTGACTCATTTCCGCGGAACGGGGAAACAACCTTCGAGTTTTTTAAAAAAAAGCTTTTTTTTAAAAAAAAAAAAAAAAAAAAACCCGGGGGGGGTCCCCCAAGCTAGCCCTACAATTTGTGACAACCCAAAACCACACAACGTGATCTCACCCGTAAAAAAAAACCATATAGTGGATTGGGTAATTCCCCCATCAGAACCCCCCCCCTTTCTCAACAGATTAAATGCCGTGAATGGTTCTGATCAAGTTTGGAGTCAGTCCCAGATCTAATTTTTTCGAAAAAAAGCATCAGCCCAGATGTCCCATTGCCGATTTTTGTTCCTGAAAATCTTTCCTCCCATTTTCAAACCCAAGGGTTTACTTTTTCTGTTATAGTTTAAATTTTTATTTGGGCAAGCTTAAAGCACTAAGACCACCCTTATACAACAACCCCAAAATCCCCATTGTTTAAATGTTGGGCATGGGTAAAAACGTGGGTCCTGGGTTTTTTAATGCCGTACTAGTTAAAAAATTTTTTAAAAGAAATTTTTTTTTTTTTATTTTAAAAAAAAATTATTTACAGTTTACGAAAAATATGCATAAAAAAAATATATAAGGGTTTTTTTTATTTTTCCCCAACCACTAAGACGCAGTTTAAAAACCCCCCATTTAAATTTTTTTTTAAAAATATTATACTGTCATTGGCCCCCAAAAAAAATATTCTATTATGATGAGAAGATCTTTTAAATTTAAAAATTCTGCTGTGATAGAGAGACCTGCATGTGAAAACCAGTACGATTGCACTTTTTATTTCCCAATTTAAATTATCTATATTATTATTTTTAAAAAGTCATTTTCTAAATTAAAACAATTGAAAAATTAAAAAAGAAGCCTTTTTAATATTAAACCAAACAGATTAAGTTAGATAAATCAAAAAAGAAACTTAAATTAAATACGATAGGAATAGGTCAAAGCATACAAAAAAAACCCAAAATCATACTGATTTAAAAATTTAAAACT
Source organism: Lumnitzera racemosa (assembly GCA_024138005.1). Lineage (NCBI taxonomy): Eukaryota > Viridiplantae > Streptophyta > Magnoliopsida > Myrtales > Combretaceae > Lumnitzera > Lumnitzera racemosa. The sequence goes on from JAMXBC010000505.1 coordinate 3,539, forward strand.
TAATTTTGAAAAAGTAAACGCATAATATATATTATAAATATTTTTCGGGGTATTAAATATAGGTTTAATAATTTACTTCCCAAAATGAAAATAATTAACCTTTGGTGGGGCCCCTGAACAGATTTTTTGCTTTCTGTTTAGTCTCACGCTAAACTTTTTAAGTTTCAATAAAGTTTTAAATCATACCGATTTTTAATTGTTTTTAAAACGAAAATTTTAAAAAACTTTGTAAAGGGGTGGTGGTGGTTTACTTTTAGATTATTCACTTATCCATCAAAAAAAAAATTACCATGACTTTGTCGCGTCGACGATAATCTCAAATCTTTGAAAGCTGTCAGTGCCCCAAGGTAAACCTTAACATTCTCAAGTGGCCACCGGGGGTTTTCCACCACATTTTTTTGACCACCCCATCCCTTCTAAAATGCTTGATACGAAATTTCTCCTCCTAGAAGCAACCAGAAAAGCTGCAGCTTTTTTCCCTCTTTATTTATTCCCTTTTATCATTTTCGTATCTTCTTTGTACTCGACGGGGTTTAACATCTTTTAGTATATTCCCATATCCAAAATTTGGTATACTCCTATAAAGATTAAATTTTTACCCTTAAGTTTTACTTCAAAAATAAAAAAAAAAAAAAGGCCAAAAAATTTCTTCTATTTTCCCGGGACCGATTCTTTGCCCCGTCAATCCCATCTTCTTTTTTTTTTAACCAACTAATCCATCGCTTAAATAAAAGCAAAATTTCATTATTTCACCCCACAGTTACAATAAAATATGGGAAAAGAAAATTTTTTAAAGATTGTCGAAATTAAATTTGATAAACCCCAAAAAAGAAAAAAAACTAAAAAAACCCACAAAAAAAAAACAAAAAAAGAAAATTAGTTAAAAATTATTTTCGATAAAAAACCATCCAAAACAGTTTAATTTACTTACAACATAAATCGAACTATAAAACCTAAAAAAACCCTATTTTATTTAAACCCTTATCTAAGTTTCCCAAGCTCATCTAAAATCATTAAAAAGCACCATCCCAAGAGATCTTCCCAAAAACCCAAAACCCCAACCCAAGCAAGCCTTAAAAACCCATGGTCGATTTCTCTAAGAAGCCTATCATAGTCCCTTCTTACCCAGCCCCTAAAACCCCTAGCCTTAGTTTCCCAAACAAAAAGTCATCCAAAAAACGGTTATATATTTCTACGATTTATACAAAATTAACTCAAAAGCCATGTCAAGGCACTTTTCATGGGCTTATCAGCTTTCATTTGTACTTTTTAGCCGACAACATTATGGTCTACTGCACAATTTTTGGGAAATATCAAATTTAAAATTATAACTGGGATAAAATATGTTGTGAACAAACTTTTTGAACTATTTTCAGAATCTAACCCTAGTTTTTACTTTACTCGTTTGGGAAATAATCAACAACTATCTTTTGCTATGACCTTTTGAAGGGCCACAATAACTAAACCCCATTGGCAAGGTTACAGATATAATGGTAGCAATGTGTTGCTTGGGATTTTGGTTTTTATACGCTTTTAGCTTAGGGGGACTTAAAAAAGGGCCCTTTCCTTAGCTTTTCCTTATAGTTAACCAATAAACCTAACCAAGGGCTTAAGTTTTAAACTTACTCTTTACATATTTTTTGCATAATTTTTAATATACAAAATCAACTAAGAAACATTTCTTCTTTGATTTTAATATCGAAGTTAAAAATGTTATGACCTCATTTTTTTTGAACTTTTTTAAAACAATTTAAATTTCCCTAAATAATAGGATCAAATCTTATCTCCAATAACTTTTAAACCCCTAAAAGTATCATACTAAATTTTTTCTTTTTAAAAACCCGGGGTTTATATTATTTTTTTTTTTAATTATCTAAAAAAAAAAAAAAAAAAATAATCACCCCTCAATTATAAAATAAATAAAAAGAAAATCAAGCGGACCCTATTACCCCTTTTCCTTTTTTTCGTTAATCATCTGACGTGTGACGTCATATTATTTGGGCTTGGGCCCCTGAGTAGGATGCTGGCCTCTTTTGGGGTTCGTTTTTTAGGGTATACACAGCTGGCACTTCTTCACAACACAAGCCAACCACGCTCCGTTTCACCACAACATACTAAACCATTAAAAAAAATTTATTTTCAAATTTATAAATTTTTCTATTTAAAGCTGTCATTTTCTTCATCTACCGCCCCCCTTTTGTCTGCGTCTCTCATTTTTAAACATATTTTTTGAACGTCTAAAAAATGATGGCCCGACATTTTTTGGTAACGGGAAAAAAGTTCTTATTTTTTTTTGTTTTTTTTTTTTTTTTTTTTTTTTATAGTTAAATTTTTTAATTCTTGGAATACACGTGGGGGGTTTTATAAATTTTTTTAAAAATTACGTTTTTAATGATCTCAAATGAAAAAAAATTTCATCGAATAATAATATATCAAAGAATTGTACAAAATTTAAAAACCATCAATAAAGTTTATATTTTACTCCTATTAAACATTCTAATAATACCTTTTTAGTAGCTCTACATTGCATTGCACAACATTATATAATACTCTCGATGAAAGGGCATCAGAGTTTATCGAAATTTTTTTTGTTGAAGCATAAAACAATTACAGGATTTTTTAACTTCCTTTTTCCCTCTCTCCCTTCCCCATCGCCCCCTATAGACCAATCGCAGATCACCCCCACTCTTTCCCCCATCCTACGCATTTCCAACGTAGAATTGAAGAAAAAACCCAATACCCAAACCCAAGGGTCTCCCTCCCCCACCACAAAATCCAAAAGCCCATAAACCCCCTACCCCTACCAACTCCCAAGAAAGCCCCTTCAGCCACTAGACCCTCCCCCTTTTACCCCAGTAGCCAAAACCAAACCCATCGACCAGCCACTTCCCGTGTTGCCTTAAATGCATTCGATAAATTACAAACTTCGTAGACCCCCCCATCAAACCATCCTGGACCCAAGATAACGCCCTCCCCCGCACTTTGCCCCCGTCGACACTTCCTCCCACCGAATCGAAGTCGTTTTCGGCACCTTACCCCGCTCTCTAAGGTCATACATCCAAAAAATGGCCCAAACCCAAAATACCTCCCCAAAGGGCCCTTACCATTTTTTTTGAGGTGATGGCAGTTACCTCCTTTAGGACTCCCAAGGCAAGCCCTCTCTGTAGCCGCACTTAGGACCCATAAGTGCACACCGAACGTGACTTGGGGCCCCCGTCGCCAAATGGGGGCGGGTTTTAACAGCCTAACGGGCCCCCGCTGCCGAGGGGCCCTTTTTTCGCCGGCGGGTCCCCATCTGGGCAGTTTATCCTGCCAACGGGGTGGCCTTGCAAACACCACCTAGCCGTTTGGTGACCGCCTTTTTCCGCTTGGGGAATCAGACCCACCTTTCTCTGAAAGTTAGCCCCCGGAGGAATATTATAACCTTAGACGTGTTGATTTTTAGGGGAAATTGTTCAAGCATGACCCCCCACCCAAAAAAATCCCCATACAAAGGAACTTTTGCTTTTTTGGGATGACCGATACCTCCATTTTTAACATACTTTTGATTCGATTCCAATGGGAAAAAAGCAAAAAGATGTGCCAATTTTTTCCATGACACGGCCCTCTTTTCTTCATGATTTCCGATTTTCGAAAAGATATGCCATTTTTTTCCGGAAAATTCAAATAGGAAAAATCCAATGGAAAATGATATTTGGGGGAGGGTCTCCTGTTGGCTCGGACGCTACGAAAGTCCCCCGGGATCGGATCATCCCACGGTACGCGAAGGACGAGTCGGAAATGAAGGGGTTCGACGTGCCAGGGTTTAACATAATTCATGCAATTTAATGCATGGATGGGGAAGAAGATGGTAAAGAGTCGATAGTACTAATAGCACCGAATTTTTAGTCAGGGGAACACACTTTTGGAGAAACGGAACTTGTTCATGCCCTAGTAGAGAAGGTCAAGATTTATATCAAGACAGGAATAGTGACACGACAACCGTTGTCGACCGGGAACTTGACTTGCCGTCATAAACCCTGCCTACGTAGGAAAAAAGAATAGGTACGTTTACGCACGATGGCGATCCAATGCCGAAAATCCGGTTTGCGAAGATCGACGTGGGAATGGGATCGGACTGAGAGCACGGTGGCCTGCAGGATTTGGGCCGGGGTGTTATGGTGGGAGCCTTTTTTCGGGGCGAGAGAACCGGATAATCCCGAGGCCAATGAGGATGATGGTTATGTTGTTAGTTTATGGCAGATGAGAAGGAAGGGTATCGAGTTTTTGGTCATGGATGCCAAGTCGCCGGGGGTGGGGGTGGTTGCGTCGGTGAAGCTGCCACGGAGGGTGCCGTATGGTTTCCATGGGCTGTTTTTGCGGGAATCTGACCTCAACAAGCTCTAGGAGGAGGGGATGAGGAACATAGGCAGGGAGTGGCCCATAGCAATATAATTATTAGATAATGCAATGCTAGTTGATTTATACACTAGGAAATCAGATGATTATCCCTACATATGTTCATATGTAACTAGATATATATTATAAAACGTATATAAACAGATACCGGTTATCAGAAAAATTCAAAACAATAAATTACACAGGAGGTGAATACATAACAATTTGGTATTGAATTGTTTTTAGTAATTAAAAATACAAAGCATATTTTAATTATCCAATTTTCTTTTGTTTATGAATATTTATATAGCGATTGAAACTGGATTTACATACTTTATATCTATCTATGAACTATCTTAAAAAATAAAATAAAAAATAAAAATAAAAATTGCCACCAATTAATCTCCTTAAATTAAGATTTAGAGTCAACATGACAAAATTGAATTGAACGAATCTTACTTTGGGACAAAAGAGAGGTAATAAACCTTTGACCTACTTACTCTGATCCTTTAAAATTTTCTTTTTGAAGAATGCTATAAAATACTTGTGGTTGTGAATAGTGAACTAGTTTTAATCATACGTATAAAAATCAAATATATAGGACACAGCTCATATTATTGTATGGTTTCCCAGTATAATTACTTTGCACCCTATACTTTTCCACTTTTTAAGGATTCAACTTAAGGATTGAGAAAATAAAAATAAAAAACAAAATTTAAAAACTACAGAGAAAATTAGAATGACGGGAAATGGATAAACAGTGATATTTTATGTATTCTTCAAATAATAATTGGTTAATATTTTGTTATAATATTTTTATTACCCAAAACAAATTTTCACAATTAAATCATGTATAATTATTAGTTTTCATTAATTTAGTTTGATCAACTTGATGCTTTCTCTTGTGCACGTACATAAAAAAGAAAAAAAAAAAAGAAAAAAGGCGCAAACACATACATTATATATATATAAATCTAGATATCAAGGATTTTTTTTTCTCCCAATTTATAGTATTAAGTTGTTTAAATGTAGGCCTATTATATACATATCTTATTTTCAGGAGAGCCAGTAGTCACATTTCCTGATTGCCCAATAAAATAAATATCCCCATAAACCAAACGTGATCGAGGGGTATGGATGGTGGTCTCCACTCTCTACGGGCGTACTCTCGTTATAAGGATTATTGGATTCCCCCCATCCCCCGACAAATCATTGTTTACATGATGTAACAGTAGCACTAACTTTGCTTCTACATAAAGAAAGTCACAGGGACATGTCCCAAAAGTTAAAAAGAAAAAAGAGAAGAAAAATGCCGTTTTATCTTTATCAATCTATTGAAAAAGGGTTTTAGCGATAAATTTTGATGCCGAGGTGAGAAATCAAGGAAAAGGAAAAAATAGAGGAAAGAGCCAGAGGGGGGGAAAGGACAGGACTTAAATGGCACTGAACCACTTCGATTGTTTTTCATTTTTTAAATTTCATTTTTTGCGATTTCAAAACGTACCATGCAAAACTGAAAACTTTTTTCCCCCAAAATATAAGCAATTATTAGCAGTATCGTGTAAACTATATAATATAAAAATATAAGGAAATCTAAATTCTTACCTATAATTATAAAAAGATGGAGAAAACACTGGGTAACTTATCTAGTCTTAATAGGTAATGGAAGAAGAATAAGACAGTTAAGGGATAGATTAGGTGGCTTAGGAGCATCATCTCCTGACCCTCTTTACGTATGGAAGAAACTCACAGTTTTGAGTGTTGGATATCACATCAATAATGAGATGAAAACTCTTAACAATAATTTTTAGATAGATCAAAGTCATTTAAAAATCGTGAATAAATTTTAACTTATTAATAATCGAATTAAACCTTGAACTTTTAAAGTCTAATCATTCGTTTAAATTAAATTGTTTGACTTAACAATTTAAGTACTATAAAATTTAAAATTTTAATATATATATATATTAAAAATTGTCGGTCAAAAAAATTACCCCCCTTTGCCCCACAAACCCTTTAGACCCCTACCCCTCTACCCTATTTCATCCCCTTTTAAAATTTTTGTATTTGAAAATTTTAATTTTGGGGTGATTTTCGAAAATTTTAATTTTTCGGGCACTGCCCAAAAATTTTTAAATTTTTGTTTAAAATTTAAATTTTAGGGTGCCAATTATTTAAAATTTTAAAATTTTTAAAAAAATTCAAAAAATATTTTAAATACTTTATCGTTTTTTAAAAAATAACAGCTTCAATCTAATAAAACACTTATTTACACTTTAATTAAATCTCTCTAATTTTTAACCTTTTTTTCTTTAAATTTTTTTTTCAGTTGTAAAACGTTAAGAAATTTTTCCCTTTCTACTAATCCCCAAATTTTCTGTATGTAATTCCCATCTACATACAAACAAATTGCATTACAAATAACACTACATACACATACCTACTATATAATTTTCGCTTTTTTTTTCTCTTAATATTATTTTTATTTTTCACTCAAAAATCTTTTTGTATAAATAAAAGAAAAAAATATTCAAATGGAAAGTTTTTTGCACTATCCCTTTCTGTATAAAAAATTGGGTTTTATCATCCAGTAAAAAAGTAAAGTAAGGAAAAGGGGCAAGAGTAAGGGCAAGGGGAAAGGGCAAGGGGGGGGAAGGTAAGGGCAAAGCGTTAGAATTCTAATTTGTTTCATTACAATGATTTAAAAATATGATTTGAAAAACGAAAACTTTTTCTTTCCGAAATAAAGCAATTACATATAACACCGGTAAACTAATAATATAGAAATATAAGGTAAATCTAAATTCTTACTGTCACAAACTGAGGAGGGCCCTAGCATGGCAACGCCGTATACGCTGAAGAACCACTGATTGGTTCCCCTTCCAAAAAAAACTCTTCACACAAATAAAAGGCTCTACAACTACTAGTTCCAAAAAGTACACCCCAGATTCCATGATACATCACACAACAATTGACATAAAATTAAGCTCAAAAGTTTCATTACACTATTACTATTTTAAGTTCATAATAAAATGAAAACATAAGTTAAACATAATCTGAGAATACCCACTAAACGTTTTCCTCTCATCACAAAAAACACCCCTCTTCCCCAAGTCCCCGGGCAAACCCTGTGCATCCCTTGTCCTGTCTCTACAACGGGCATCCTGCAATAAATCTAAAGGGTGAAGCTAATTTTGGTAACAAAACCCTCAACCACCAAAAACAATTTATAAAACATTAAGTCACCATATGAAAGAATATCAAACAGAATGCCAATAATACGCATATTTAACATTCATATCCCAAACCCAAATTTTAACCCCCCTCCAAATCGGGGTTTGGGATTTTACACGGCACAAAATCAGACCGGTATTACACTAAATTTATTTTATAGGGAACTCCTTTTTCCGTACTTAACAAATAACCTTTTTTTTTCAAAAAATATAAGTTCAGTATAATTGTGAGGGGGGCCCCCCCACCCCCACACTCCCCCCAAAACGGAGACCTCTAACTCACCCTTACCGGCTTTGGGCGCCTCCAACCCTAGTTTTCCCGCGGCCGGTAAGGTCTTTTTTGTAGAGGCACCATCAAAACCAAAAAACTCAAAAATATCACCCCTCGAATGGCCTCTCTTTTACCTCCGGTGAGGACGGCCGAAATAGATCCATGCATGCATTTTAATGCATTTTTCCTTTTTCCCCTTTTTATAGCTAAGTAAATTAAGCTAAAATTATTTGGGACCATCCACTAATACCAAAACTTTTTTCTATACACCAGCAACAAACAAGACTTTCTCTGCATTTAAGGAAAAATTCACAACTAAACAACCCATTACATACACAACATTTCCGAACCCCACCATAGTTAATTAACAAAATTTTTAACCCACTATCTAAAATCACAAAAAAGCATGGCATCACAAGGTAAATACTCACTTGGGCCATAGGGGGTTTCGCCCAATCGTAGTAATCGTCGGAGTCTTGCTCACCTCAGAGTCACCTGATTTTTGTATAACAAACTAAAAGTGTTTGAATTAACTTTTAATTCAAAAACAGCAAATTTCCCCGTTCTATTTAAATCACTATCAACTTTTACCCGTAAACTTTAATTTCAATCGTTTTGGTTTTTTTGTTTTATTTTTTATATTTTTAATTTATAACATTATTTATTGTTTCTCAACATATTTTCACATGGAAAAATTGATTTGGATATAAGACCTCTATTTTTTTGTTATACTAAATTTAAAAATTTTTAGTTATGAACCCTAAAACTTTATTTCTTATGTTTATATCTTTTATTCTTTAAAGGCCTAAGAAAAAATCTTACTTTGCTATTACAAATTTATGTACTGAATTTGTATAAAACAATTTTGAAAGTATTAAATTTTCCTAATTTTGTTTCCAATTCTTACACTTTTCCCTTTGTTTTCTTATTTTCTAATCTTATGCTTAGGTGATCGCTTACTCATCATTTCTTAAGTCATTACTTATGTATCACTTCTTATGTCATGACTTTTTCATCATGGGGTTAGGCATCCTTACCCCCATCGTATGCTTACATAAGCCTTTCATCATGCTTATTCAAGCAATGTATAAGTACATATTTCTCTTTCTCTTTTACTCATATAATAAACTTTTTTACATACTTAACTCATACCTATACTAAGGGATTACCGTAGTTATATGTATACATACCCGATATCTATACGGTTTACATATTTTACAAAATTTCGTATGCCCAAGTTTTCCTTAAGAAAAGCCCCCTAATTTTTATTTTTGTGTGTTCTTTTTACTATTTAGGTAGATGGTATGTTAATAAGATTTGGTTTTTTTTAAAATTTTTTATGTACAGAAAATACTCTGTACAAAGGTTCTTATACTTTTACTCTTTTGGATTTTCCCTTTTGTAAAACAACAAAAGCATATCCTCATTCTTTTTTTCTTCTCTTTCAAAATTTAAGTTTCCACTTAAAGAAGGAAAAATGTTTTTTCTTCTTCAAGACAAGACTAACCCCATAAATACTTCCTAATCACCTAATTAACTAACAAACTAAAAAAGTAAAAAAGCAACTTTAAAAAAAATACCTTTTATGATGTTTAAAAGAAGGAACAAAAGGGAAAAAATAAAGGGGAAAAAAAGAGGGGAGTTCACGGGAATGAAAGGGGGGTTTTTTTGTTTCTTTGTTTTTTTTCTCTTAAGGAAGACAATAGTTGGGGTTTAGGGAAAATTTTTTGGACGGCAACAAAGGAAAAAAAAAAAAAGAAAAACAAAAAAAAAAGAAAAGGAAGAAATCATTAAGTAAAAATATATTTTCCTTATCTCTTAACTTTTGTTTTCTTTTTTTTAAAATGTTTACTTTTCAACAGTGTTGACTTGGTCAACATTTTTAAATTTGGTCAACAGTATTATCTTTTCAACTTTCTTTAAATAGTAAATTTTTTTGCACAAATGAATAATTAAGGGGAAAATTTGGGGAAATGAAGGGAAAAGAGAAGAATTAGGGGATATATCATTTATTGTAAATGGGTTGGGGTGAGATCTTACTTTTGGTTTTTAAGTCCATAAATCTCATTTGATAAACTACTTTGGATAAAAAGTGAAAAATCTAATTTGATATTTAAAATTCACTTAAAAGTAACCCAATCTTCAATAAACCCTAACCATAATAAACTGTCTTAATCATATATTTAAGGAATAAATATAATCAGACCCTTATCTTAGTTCCAAATGGATTACTTGAAATTTGAATCTATAGGTAAAGAATAGGGTTACTCAAACCTTTTTACTAACGATTTTGAAAAAATATAAAACTTTATATTTTAAAATTGGGGTTTTAGGGTATATCATGTTGGATTGTGTACATAGCCTTAATGGAATCTTTTTTAAGGGTTTTATCATTTTCACAGAAATCTTTAGCTTTAAAAAATTTTTAGGGAAAAAAATTTCTTTACGCGATTGTTTAAGTCTTTTGGGGTTTTTTTACTTAATTAGCCTTATCGACTCCTAAATTGTCTACTTAGTTTGTCTTTTAAAAAACTAGATCAAAAATTTTTTGGGGGTTTACACAACACTTAACTAAAAGAAGATAGAGAAAGCACTTGAAACTTACCTATTTTTTAATAGGTAATGAAAAGAATTGGGCATTTGAAGGACATTTGGCCCTTTAAAGGGGTTTTTAAAGCTTCATCTTGGGGCCCCTTTTTTACTACATGTTGAGAAACCCAAAATTTTTTGAGTGTTGGAAATTAGACAAAAATGGATGAAGAAAAATGGCTTTTAATCTCTCAACTTTTAAACAATAGTTTAAAGGGCCTTCATCTTGCACGATCCCAAACTAACAAAAAGGGATTTTGGATAAAGTATGAAATTTTTCTTTCCCAAACATATATTTAAACCCCAAACAACATTCTTCTTCATCGTTAATCATCTCATTAAACAGATATCAGGGGGAATTTTCCCCCAATGTGGTTCATTTGAATGAATATAGCACCCTTTTTTTGGAGCATCGAGTATATAAACTTAGTCTACCCTTTTGTAAACTCATCCTCTTCAACATTTGAAACAAATATTTTTGCAAGGTTTAGATGAACACTATGATCAAAAGCATGCCCCTTAACAATCCACACCACCTATAAGGTGCAATACTGTTTTGGTTTTTAAATTTTTTGTTAATGATATTTATGTATTTTTTGATAAAAATAATAATTAGTCGTTTTTGTCAAAAAGTTGTACAAAAATAAAACCAAAAGGGGAAAAAAATAAGAAGTGCTGGTACAAAACATAAAGAAAGGAACAAAAAAGGGGTTTTTTAAATTGTGATTGTGTACAAAACGTGAGTAAATAAAAGTGAATAATTTTCATGCATTTTTTTATATTTGAGTAACTGTTTTGTGAGTAATTGGATTCAACATGGTTTTAAAGGCCACTTTAACAAGTTCCCAACTTTGAGTTTTTTTTTGGGTTTTTTTTTATTAATAGCAAATGGTCAATAATTTTCCCCCTCCATTCTAAATTTTTAGATGGAAAGAAACTAATAAATGGTGCATACAGATGAATTTCATTTGGTTTTCAAAAAATGTTAGAGATATTTTAACAAGGGGTTCAAAATTACGTGAAACAACATTGAATACTATTGAGATGCCGAGAAAAAGGATTGCAAACCCTTTTACTACATTCATAAATGTCAATGAGAAAAATTTTCAAAAAGGTTGCATCAACTACGATAGGAAGGAGGCAGGGATTTACTTGAAAATGTTATAAGGGTACTAAAAACTAAAGGGGCCAGACATAAACGTGGGGAAAAAGATTACTTCAGATGGTCGAAGGGGATTTTAGTGATTACAACTCTGGATGACATTAACAAATTAAAAAAGGAATGGAAAAACATGATAGATTTAACATTGTAAGAAAATCCTTCGAACTTTACACCAAGTTTTTGATTATTTATTGTTGCCATTAGGAGTCAAAAGACTATTAACTTAAGTTTAAAGACTGTAAAGTTCCTTTTAAACTATACAAAGGACAACGAGCAAAATTCGGATAGAAATTCAAATCAAGCTCTTAGTATAAGGGGAAAAGAAATGAATTTGATCTTTTCAAAAGCAGAGAGCACATAGAAAGCCTTTTTGAGGGAAGGACTGACAAATTTTTCAATGTCAGACAAGTTTAATGGGGAAAAATAACCCAAAGGGGGGGGTAACATGTGGAAAAAGGGGTAAAAAGAAAACTAAAAAGAGAAATTTCAATGCTATGATTGCTAAAATTTAGCCATTTTTTTCGAAGAGTGTAAATTCTAATTCATACAAGAGTCCCGAAAGTTGCTGCTTTTTCATAAGATGATGCAAGCAGATCACATTTTGTTAAAAGGGGAGTCCAAATTTTAAATTCAAATGCCAAAAAACTTATATTTTGGGTACAGGGTATTCAAACCCTAAACTTTTAAAAGGGTCTTTTTTTTGATCAAACCGTAAAGTAAGTAAAGTTTGCGGATAAAGTGTTGTTCTTGCAAAAAAGGTTTGGCAAAAAACTTATTAAGGGGAAAAATGCAAGTTTTCCTTATCTCAAATTCCTTTATGTACCTAAGAGAAAAAAAAAACTTACTTAATTTTGGGAATTGTTGAGAAAAAGGGGATATATGCAATTATGTGGGAAATAGGTTTTTATATAAAAAGGTGATTTTAAAATTTTAAGTCCTTGTTGAGTAAGAACAACTTACATAGATGTACAGACAAGTCATAAAGTCTTTGACAAAGGCTAAGAATGAGATTGTTATTGCCATTCGTTTTTGGGATCTTAATTTTAGGAGTCTAGTAGTTAAAGAAAAAGGCAAAAAAAGATCTGCCCCGAATTTCAATTTTAAGAACAATCGGTGTGAGTGTTTGCTGGAAAATAAAAAAGGAAAGGGTTAAAAAACAAAAATTTGCATCAAGAACTTCTACTTGCTTGAATTGTATACTCTAATTGTACGATCCATTGACCCCCTCCCACCTTAGAGGATCAAATTTTGTATTTTTTTTTAAAGGATTTTAGTAAAAATTGGGGTTTATTTGATTCAAAAAAAAAAGTGATTTTTTAGAAATTTTTTTAAAAAATTTTAAAGTATTTTGGTTGAAAAATAAAGTGGGGAAACAATCAAAATTTTTAGAAATAAAGGTGGAGGAAAATACCTTTTGTAGTTTAAATTTTTTGTGAGGACAAGGTATTTTACATGAATTTTAGCCCTTTATACACCACAGAAATCATTTGCTGAAAGAAGGGAAAGAATTTTTATAAACAGGCTCAGATATTTAAATACAAGCAAATTCCCAAAAGGTTTTTTTTGGGAGGGGCATTAACACAGCCTCCATTTTTTTGAACAAATGTCTTACTAAAAGATTTTCCTAATAAACACCTGAGAAGTCTGGTCTGGAAAGAAACCGAGTTAAACATTTTAAAGAAATATTTTGCGTATTTTTTCAGTTGTTACGAATGAGAAAAAAAGAAACTTGGATAATAAAAGGGTGTATGACTCTTGGGATATCATTCCCGGGGAGTTAAAAATTTGTTTAACCCGTTACAAAAAAGGGTGCTTGAAAGCAAACTAGTGTTTGATAAAGCAAAATTAGAATGGATGATAAATGTGAATATTTTTTTGAAAATTTAAAACACATGAATGTTTGCACATTGGGATGTTGAGGGAGAATAAGGGGTGCTTTACTTAAAGGAAAGGAGCAAACCTTCAAATTCAAAAATTTGCACAAAGTTTGAAGGATTAACAAGACCAAGAAATTTTTAGGATTATGAAAGTATTTCCAAAACAATATTTTTATTCAGAAGGAATTTTTGGTGCTTTTAGTCTTTTTTTGCTATACTGAACCTATAGTTTGAACAAGCAATTCAGGATCCAAAGGGTTGCGCAATAGAGGAAAAATTTGTCATAAATCAAGAAAAATCAAACATGGGTTTTGGTTAAATTACCTTATACAAGAAGCCTATGATTAAAGGGGGTTTATAAAGTAAAAAAAAGCCGATGTTTGGGGGGGTAAGTATAAGGAAAGGCTTTTTTAAAAGGGTTTTTTACAGAAGGCTGGTTTTTGGTTTTAAATAAAGTTTTCTCCCTTGTACAAGAATTAAAACCCCATTAGATTTTGTTGCAGAAATTTTCAATTTAATTCTTGGTCGATTTTCACATGATGTTAAGTCAGCATTCCAAAATAGCATTTAAAGAAGAAGGTATGTTTTAACCTCGGGATTTTTTAAAAAGGGGTAGGGGAAAAAGGGGTTTTAAGCTGAAGAAACTTTATAGGGCTTGAAGTAAGCTCAAAAGTTTGGAATAAAAAATTTATGTTTTTTTAGTGAAACAAGGCGTCGAAAAGTCAGTTGTGATACGGTACTATTTAAGAAAGAGGAATGACAAATTATAAGCCCAAATCATCACTAAAGGCTTCATGGGCTGAAAGATCTGACGAGCTTAAATTTAATTAAATAAGAAATTTTAATAAAATATCCCGAAGTTAAATTTTAATAAAAACAAAAATAAAAAATAAAAATTTCCCAAAATTTTAAGTATATGACTTGTTTTTTATCGAAAATGCAAAAATGCTTTCGATAATTAACAAACCCTAGAGATAAATTAATGTATATAAAAACATAAAAAAACCTAAATAATTTTTAGGAATATTTTTTGTACTAATGATTTTACATGTATATAGAAATATGCGAATTTATTTTAAAATACTGAAATGTGCTAAAATAATAATAAAAAATTTAAAAAAAAAATTCAAAATTTAAATTTAAAGGAAAAATAAGAAAAATATTAAAAAAGGGGGAAAATTCCAGAATGGGGCATAGCAATCTGATATTGAAAAAAAAAAAATCCCCAATTAAAATGAAACAAATAGAAAGTGGAAAAAAAGAAAAAATAAGGCAATTTCTTGTCTAATTAACGTACAATAATTTTCCTAAATTTATAAATAGTAAAAAATTTACAAGCCTTTGGGGCATTTGGAGGGTGGAAAAAAAAGGGGGAAGCGAAATTGAGAGAAAAAATTTGGTTAGGAAAAAAATAAGAAAAAAAAAAATATACAATTAAAGGGCCATTAAGGGGAAACCCCACCAAATGAGCAACTGGGAAAAGAACGGTCACCACACTACACATAGTGGCAACACTTAACTGGACGACAAAGGCCACGGACTGGCGGTGGCCGGGGCCACCCAATCGGTAAGTCCGATTTCTAGCCGATTTTTTAATTTTGTAAAAAAATAATATTCTTAAAAATTAAGAATTTTGTTATTCTAGAATTTTTTTGTATGAGTTTTTAGGAAAAAAATTTTTTTAATGAAAAAATGTCTCGTGATATATGATCCTTTAAAAAATCAGCAAAACCCAAACATTTTCGGTCTAGAAATTAAAACCTTAGGATGTAGTTTTTAATCCAAAATTTTTTTGTAGAAATACTTAGATGATAAGAACAAGCTATGAAGCTCGTTTTTAAAAATTAATTTTCGAAATTTTGATAATTTTTAAGCCTTAAAATGAGGCATAAAAAGGGGAATTTAGGGGTTTAAATTTAAATAATTAAATGGTTAATTACTGATTTAGTGAATAATTATATGTTTTTTGGGTTTTAAAAACTGAGAAGTTGATACTTGTAGCATTTTGGGGGTTTGATGTAATTATTAGGTTTAAATTTTTATAAATAGTAATAGAGAAAAAAAAAAAATTTTTAAACTAATTTTGTAATTAAGGGAATTAAGTAAAATCCGATTTAGATGAAATTTTGAAAATTTTTAAATGATAATTGATGTTGGGGGATATAATTAGAGTGATAAAAATAAAATGTTATTATTACATAAAAAGTAATATACATAAACACAATTTTTAAAAATATAATAAATAGAAAATATTAGAAAAAAATTTTATATTATAAAAATAAAAAAATATACAATAAATTTGATAGGAAACTTTCAATTTATTTAAATATGAAAAGTGTAAAAATTTTTTACTCGGGGAGTAAATTTGGTACACTATTAAGGGTTTTTGTGTACAGATAAATAAAAAAATTGATTAGGGGGAATTATGGTATTTAAGATATCTAAAGTAAAAAATTTAATTTCATATTATAGTTAAAGCAAGTTTCTAGAGTTCGGGATAAAAAAGTACTTAAAATTGAACTAAAATCAATTTAAAATTGAGCGGAAACGAACTCGAACCAAAACCCCAAAACCCAGAATAATTGAAAAAACTTAAACCTGATAATTTAAAATATAAACCCAAAAAAAAACAAAAAATAAGTGTTTTAGATAAAACGAACCTATAATAGTTTTTATGAAAAAACTGAAATTTCGTTTTTGTTAAAGGATAACGGCAAAGGCCAAGCGAGTTGGGCCTTGAAAGAGGAGCGAGGATCCAGATAATTAGGATTAATACTTTTGATTTTTGGGGGCTTGAATTATGCTTGGTTGTGCTTGTTAGATAGTTATTGTGTGCATGTGCTTGATTTAGTGATGCTATGATTTGTCTATGTTTTGGCTTTTATTTTATGATTTTAAAGAAAAATTGTCACCCCAAACGGACCTAATCAAATATACAACCTAGATTATAATTTGGGCCTACACGCAACTCATTAGGGAAATTAGGACCCCTCCACCAAATATCGACCCTTTCGAAAGGGATAGGCCAAAATTTCATAAGGGCCTTTTTCATCCGTAGTCAAACAATACAGGAAGGGGGTCCGCGAGGGTGAATCAAGGGTTTAAAGGAAATCCGGGGGGACGGGTCTCCATTGCACAAGCCTAGGTTGGTCGTAAGCGTTGCATTAATGACAAATCCTTAAACCCGATTTGAGCGGGCAAAATTTTTCCCAAAATCAGACAACGGACAACTCGTGCGATGGCATTTGCTTGAACATCATTGCACCTA